>PVJI01008506.1:0-70762 GCA_004026765.1 Micronycteris hirsuta
TTAAGTACAAATGTAAAATGGAATATTTATAACCATTTCAAAAGTCAGGCTTTGGCAGTATACCAAGCAACTTTGCAGAATTTGCTGCTTCCAAGAAAACTGTATAAACAGAATTATACTCATTCATTGTCATCACCACACATTATAAATTCCTTGTTCCTCATTCTTGTGATCTTGTACACATCATAAATCTAAAGATTGGATAATCGAAAGTGATCAACCCAATGGAAAATAAAGGACTAGATCCTCTTCCGAGTTGGAGAATTGTGTTCAAATGTCACATCCGACACCAAAATGCAAAAGGTATTTTAAAGTAGCACTGATGAAACAATATAGCCTAAGAATCCATTTGAAAAAATGAATGTGAAGAAGTGAATCAAAACATTATTTTCCAAATATACCATATCTCACCCTGCTTTCTCTAGCTCAGGGGGTAAGTGTCCTTTGGAAATTGTGACAACACTGTTTTCAATATAGCAAAAAAAACTTCCTCCTCAAAAAAAAAAAAAAAGAAGAAGAAGAAGAAGAATGTGGGCTCTGATTTCTAAAATTCCCTCCATAGTTGAACATACTCTATTCTATCCTCATAGTATATCTGAGAAACCTAATTGTACTCACTACACAGACACACAGACACACGGAAGTACAGACAGACAAGGAGAGATGTCACACGCTTACCTGGTAACGTGTCGGCTGATTGAGAATGCTGTTAAAACTGTGTGATTCAAAAGCTCTCGGGTTAGACTGAGTGAAGAGGTTTAACTAGGAAAAAATACAATTAACCTAGTAAATTAGAATACATTCATTTGGAAAGTCAGAAATATAATCTACTTTATTCTCCTTGATAACACGTCTGGAGTCCACCCTTTGGAGGAAACTTTTGTGGAAGTGGGGTTTTATAAGTGATTTGATATATTTCCAAAGGTAAAAATCAAGGTGAGCAACACACTCACATTTATCGGCATGTTGGCAGCATGTGCTGTAACCGAGCTGATCAACCAAAAAGATTCTTTGAAAAGTCAGCTCATGCTAAGTAAGCATCCTTGTTCCCGGCACTTTGGCCACTTTGTCACAATGAATTTGGGGCACCGAGAAGGTGAAGCCTCACAGGAGTGAGTGACAGATGGCCCCTGCTCCCAGCCTGGCTTGTCTCCTACTCCTGAACAGAAACCCACGTGTTCAGACGGCATCGTTCAGTATTTGGTAACCCACACATCTGTCCAAAGAACACATCTTCCTGAGTATCTTGGCCTTAGACTGAGCCAGGTTCACAACTTTGTAGAGAACTGGGCTGAAGAATTTTGGTTTTCTTTCCTTTTCTCTTTCTTTCTCAGTTTTCATTTGAGTGGGTAGGACCCCAAGGCAGGAGGTGCACATGGTCACCACCATTCTGCACGGGGCAGTGAGGGGCCAACTCTCCCCACACAAGGTGTGCTTGGAAGTCAGCGCCCCGCCCCCACCAGCCTGCCCATCTCCCAGGGGCATGACTCAGGGAGTGTGGTGCCTGACGAAGGAAGGGGACCCTCCCCACTCTGTCCTGCCACAGTGGAGCCGGGAGGAAACCTCGGCTGGTGAAGTGAACTCTCCTAGAAGCCACCGGGGGTCAGTGTCTGACTGCCGACCGAGGCTGGCTGGATTACAAAAGAGTTCTGGAGGCTCCTTCCTTTCTTCTAAAAAAGAAAAATGGAAACATGATTTATCCAAATTTGTGCTCAGTTCAGTACACAGAGAGTGTCTACATCTATGAGATTTTAAAGTGCAGCTCCACGTGCAATTTAAAACATAAAATCAAAATGTCAGTTTTTAAGCAGATATTGGAGCCGGGGTGTCCAGGGGTATGGCCCCTGAGCTCAGAGCCCAGCCGTCCCTGTATTTCCAGCAATCTCTCCAAGGAGAACAGCTGTCCTTCCTGCCGACCCCCAAGTGGAGCACGCCACCCTTCCTTTAGAGGCTCCAGGAAGCCCCCTGGCATCTACACGCCATCTCTGTTAGTGCTTGTCGTTCTGCAGCATGACAACATCAGGCACAGAGTGAGTGAAACCAGTTGCCTAGAGAACGATAACTCTACGGTGTGAAGTGTAAGAGCTGTGTCTTCCCATTCTTGAGAGGCTTCCTTTGAAAATAATAATGCCTTGGTGGCTAAACACCCAAAGAAACAAAGTCCATTTCAGCAGTAGCAGAATTTGCCCAAGGCGGCATTCAGAGCCTGACGCCTTTAAGAGACCAGCCATCCTGCAGTGGAAGGTGCAGCTGGTGGGGCGAGGGTGGGGCAGGAACTAAGCCAGAGCACAGCTGTGAGCAGGAGGCAGCCAGGTGCAGCAGAGCAGGTGGAGCAGGAAGAGCTAGGCATCCAACATTAACTTGAACCCCACACCCATCCCGTGCTGGCTAGCACCGTGACCTTGCACGAGTGAGTTGCTTTAACGGCTTCAGTTGTCTTACCTATAAAATGGGAATAACAGTCGCACCTACCTCACAGCGTTGCATGAGGTTCAAATGTACAGCAAAGCACTCTGTAAACTGTGAATGAGGAAGGGCACTGGAATTTGTTGAGGCTGGAACTTTGTACCTCTCCTGTCATTCCCGCAAGAACCCTAGGAAGTCTCCTCTTTCAGTTGGGACAAGTGAGGCTCAGCGTGATGAAGGGCCTTCTCCATGGTATGTGCTAATGAGCCACAAGCACCAGGAATGAAATCCGGGTCTGACGCCGAGGCCTCTTCCTTACACTACACTGCTACTCGCGGTGCACAGATGGGGTCTCATTTGAAAACAGGATGTCCCAGCTAGTCGCTGCCTTGCAGCCTTGTGGCCTTAAGAGCCCACCTCCAGGTGTAAAGGTCTCAAAGGCCACCTTCTTAAAAACTAAGAGGCCAGGGTTTTGCAAATCTTAGAAAGGCGCACCTACTTGAAGAAGTGAGAAAATAAATCGCGCCAATCCAGCCTCTACCCAGCTGCAGCTGAGCACACGCATCTTCCTCTGCTCAGGAAGGCCCACCTTTTACAAAGATGGCATTGCTGTCACATGGCTCCCAGCCGCCGGCCATGTTTACAGTCCCTCGCATTGACTCCTATCTGCCGCGCTCACTATGGTCTGAGGTTCTGCCCCTGTCCTTCTGTCTCCTGTGCCCAGCCTGTCTCTGAAAACTAAGGGCACAATAGTGAACTGCTATCATGAAACTGTCCTCTGTTGTTGAGTTTGACTCTACCGAGACCACTTGAGGATGGACCATTCTTGATTATTTATAAAAGGGGCATTTACGGTGAATATTTAAGGGTGCTCGTAGGCTTGCGTTGACTTTATAGTGAAGGCAAAAGTTTTTAGCCCCATAAAGGGTCTGTTCCAATAAGACCATGGTCGTGTGGACTGCATGTATCACCATGAGGAAAACATGCCATCCGAACCACTTCACTTCAGAAGAACTGAGGCGCACGGACACAAGAAACGTAGTTCTGTTCACATTCAACAAGTTAAAGAGGTTTCTTGTTTGTTTGTTTTGAATCTGTTAGTTCACATGCAATTATGACCAAAAGCAAGGCATAGACTAAGTGACTTCTTGAAACGTTGTAAAGGTATAAAGTATTAGTCTATGGAAGACTGTAGAATGGACAATACTTTCAATATCTTCTAAGTTCACACATAAAAACTACTGAAAACACATCAAAGACAAGGAGAATGACGACATTTACCCTGAGATCGTGGTCCGATACCTACCCTGGACTTTGAGTTCCCCAGTCCCATTTCTATGTCTTTCTGAAGCCTTCTCCGTCTGCATTTGGAAAAGTTAATGATCCGCATGATGAAATAAACAAATGACTTTGGACTAGGGACTAGACTGAAGGGTGGAGGTAATGTTTTTCCATCATCAAAATAAGACAGCCAAAGTTTTGAACGAGCAAACTTCCACTCTACATCACTGTCATCCTGTGTCACAAGATAGAAAAGAAAGAACTCATTTTAAAAACTAAAAATTCTAGCAATTGATTCCCATAGGATCTTACAATGAAGCTAAATTATGGTTTTGAAATAGATAAGTGAATTATATACAATCATTTGCATATAATCTCTATTATTCTATAAAATATTCTGACTAGCACTTTCTTAATACCTGTTTCTTAAAAACTTTTCTCTCCCATAAGCTTCTGTGTATACCCACTGAAATTTAACTAGAATTTCTGTCCCCCATGCAGAAACAAAGCAAAACCACAAGAAGAATTCAGGACCGAGGAGGGAGGGAAAGATTCGTTTCTCTCTCCCCTGCCAACTCTGCATATCCGACAACAGTTCCCCATCTCTGACCACCCTCCCTCTTCCTCCAGCCCCTCCAATAGGCTGTAGATGTAGCACTTTACAGCCCAAGAGCAAAGGGGGAAACATACTCAGGTGAAATTGCACTTTGGGGCTTATGTGTCTGCCTTAAGTCCTCAAATGCCACAAGAGGCCCTCCGTGGCAGATTTCTGTCCTATATCTCCTTCGATCCTCAGTGCTGCCCACGGGGATGGGCATAACATGCTAACCGGGAGAAGGGTGGAGAGAAGGAGGAGGAGGAGGCCCCAGGTGGAGAAAGTGGGCTTACTCGGTTCATACTCATGGACTGCCATTTCCACACCCAACAGGTGTGCAAAGCACCCGTTTCCATTCTGGAGGACCTCACTTCTGCTTTGATAGCACTGTCTTGCACGTTTCTAAAGCACACAGAGACTCAATGGACTTAACAAACAGCAAAGCACTAAGAAGATACTGAACACTAAACTGTATGACATAAGAAAACATCCACACTGGTGAACAAACCCAATCCAAAATGAAAAGCAAAGGGATTTCTAGACCATTGAAAATTCTGACTGGCTAAGAACATCATCAATGGTAGCCAGGCATCTAGTAATTCTTCCACCAGGGTCTTTCCAGTGGGTGGCTGGCTAACCCAGGAGAGAGTAACTTCCCAATGGCCAGTGCTTCTTCTAGCACTAATTTCAAACCTGAAATACACCCTGGGAGTAACGGTAAGGTCACGGGGCCCTGCTGTGCTCCTGGAAGACACTGGGAGGCATGTGGCTGTCTACCGAGGAGGAAAACCCAGAGAAGGGTCTGGGCTCGCTCTGCCTGGGTCCAGCCTCCTGGTTCACACCAGATGGGGCCCCCACAGGGCTCACAGCACAGGTGTGATAATGTGATTAGCACAGATGGTGAGGAGAGACACCACAGGTAGGCATCATGCTTACCTCAATTTCTTGGTACGAGCTGTTAATCATAGCAATTAACATGTTGAGTAAAACGACCACCATAGTGACATTGTATATTCCATAAAGAACGTATCCAATATTCTCTATGAATTTGTGATCATATTTGAGCACGACGGAAGTCACTTCAGACAGCCCAAATATGGACCAAAACAACGTCTTGAAACTTTCTTCCACGCTGTTGAAAGAATAAGGCACACAGTCAACAAATGAGCAGTTTTCAGTGTAGAAAGTCAAAAGCAGAACCAAGTTAGGGTCTGAACACTAGTGTAAAACACCATCATGAAATGGCATTAGCATAAACCCAGAATAGAGCTATTTTATTATAATATTTAACAGAAAGCATTCTCTTGGGTTTCCAGGAATTTGAGACTGAATGGTGCCAAAGCCCAGTGTTTCTGTCAGTTACCAAGAAAGAATTCTCTGAAGTCAGCAGGGGAAGGGTCACGCCATTCCCAGTCCTTTCTCCTGGAAGGACGACCATTGGGGTGTGACTTTGTAGGTGGCTTAGAACCTACATTGCGTTTTCCAAAGGAGAACAGGTCGGGATTCAGATTATATACCCACTTCCAGAAAAGTCCTCAGCAGCATCGTCCTTGCAGCCTGGCAGTCGGGAAGAACGACACCCTAAATACCCACCCAGGGGCACAGGGAAATAACCCTGGCAGGTCCGTGTGACGCAGCGCTGTGCAGCCATGGGGACAAGGAGACAGGTCTGGCCTCGTGGGCTTAGACAAACTGGTAGCGGTGATATAGTCCGAGGTGAAAAAATAAAACATAGCAAGGAAAAAGTATTCTATCATTTGAATAAAAAAGAGGCGTATGCCAACACTCCTGTCTCTGCATGTGCCCGTGGGGACTGAGGCGCACTCAGAGCCTGAGGCCCAAGGGCGAGAGAGGACAGGCTGCTCGCCGCAGACACTGCCCCAAGTGAGTGATTTGTCCCAAGAATGGATTGCCTAGCTGAAAGTTATGCATGGCTGCGAAAGACGAGGAGGCGACAGAATGAAAGATTCCTCTTCTTTCCCCTCAATTTAAATAAGCCACCTCATTGCAGCCTGGCAGTCGGGAAGAACGACACCCTAAATACCCACGCAGGGTGTTCACTCTTCCACCGCCACCACGAGCACGGAGGCCTTCACCAGGCTAAGTCCCCGCTTTCCCCCTTCAGTGGGCGTTGCCAGCTGAATCCGGCTGGTTTATCACACAACCCAGTTGTAACTGCTGGTCTGTGAACAGCAAGGACAACCCTTAAACTAACCAATTATGCACGTATAATTCCATCGCAAAGGAGGGGACAAAAGGAAGCCCTTTTTCTGAAGAAAAGATTTATGAAAACTTTTTTTGATTTCTCATAACAGATTCTAAATAATTCTATTGATTTACAGGCTTCAGTACTAGTTTATTCATTCATTCATTCAGCAAATATCGATGGAGCTCCTATTAAGTTCTAGAAGTTGTGCTAGACCGTAGGGGTGGAGGGCAGAGTCAAACATTGCTGTGCCTACAGTTACTCTCTGTCATAAAATATTTGATTGTGTGATGTCATAGACGCATGCCAGATGAGACAGAAAAACTACGACCTCCTTGTTACCACCGCTAATTTAACAGTGTCACAAACTCTCCACCTTCTTCTTCTTGCTCCTTTGCACCCCACCCCCACCTTCACTGTCTCTGGCTCTCTGGAGTGAAGTCTCTGCCTGGGTGGGGAGAGGGGACAGGAAGAAGCAGGGGATGCTGGCAGGTCCTGAGCCCCTCACTGTGGGCAAGAGGCTTTCTACAAATTACCTCACGTAACTCTCACTACGACCTGATGGAAAACTTTTTGTGCTTATTTTGCAAATAGGGAAACTAACCCAGAGAAACATCAAGTAAGTTAATCAAAGGCCACAGTGAGAGCCCAGCAGGCCTGCATTCCCATCCAGGCCTGATTTTCAAGCCCATGTTCTGTCCACCCCAGCAGGTTGCCCCGGCCTCACACAGAACCGTGAAGAAAACGCCAGGCGTCAAGTGAGTTCTCAGAGTTCTGCGGGTGGCGTTGTGTGCACGTCTCTCCGCGCCGCCCCCGGGGCTCAAACAGTTTCTTCTTCACTGAACACGAGTGAGCTTCCGATCTCTTTCACCCTGAAGACCTGCTCTATCCTGACTATTCAAAAACATTCATTTCAAAACAACTCAACGTCTGGGAGGTCAGGAGGTTCCATATGAGTCCACAGGGGACTTGCTGACTGTCCAGCGGGTGTCCAGTGTGGCATTACAGGGCACAAAGGCGGACAGCAGGGTAATGACCTCCCTACCTGCAAGGACTACAGTACAGACGGAGGGCCACCCCGCGTGACAGCCAGACCCAGAAGGGTGACAGTTCATCTTACAGTCTAGATGTCTCCATGCTGAGAGAACTTAAAAGGACAAAGACTAAGGAAGCTTAATCAAGGAAGACTTCCTGGGGGAGGTGGGCCTCCACCGCTGTCACCAGCATGACCAAAGGAAAGGAACGGCATTGCCCTCACAGTGGGCCGTACACATTTAGCTGTGATTTCTCTTCCTCCACTCCCTGTACTAATTAATGATACATTAAAATTAGAGTCAACGTCTTTTTTGAAATAACAGCAATGGCTACAAAACAATGAAACTAAATTTAATGCCGTACATAATGTAAGAGACATCCAGTATTAAAATTTTATCACTCAACTCTCTCAAAATAGCCACTTTTGTCTAGGATTTTTCTGAATGCTGATTCATTCTGGGGTCAAATGCTCACTAAGCTCCAAGAGAGGAATCTTCGGAGTAGTGTAATTACACATAGGCACTAATCGTTTTTAATGGATTTTTTCGGCTCTTAACACCATCTTTATAACGATCATTGCACTTTTTCCTCTGCTTCCTCTAGACGTGTTCGAGTGCTCTTCCTCGTACTGCTTTTTATAAGATCTCTCACTTACGTGGTAAAAGCAGCGTTCACTTTGGCCCCAAGGTAGTAAGAGTAAAGTATGAACATGCCAATCATAAAGGCGAGAAACACCATAATGAAGAGGACCATGAACTTGAAGATGTCCTTCACGGTCCTGCCGAGAGAGATCTGCAAGGGGCCAAAGCTCTCGTTTGCGGGGAGGATGTAGGCGATCCGGGAGAAGCTGAGCACAACGGCGATGGCATACAGGCCTTCAGATATGATCTGCGGGTCAGAAGGGAGCCACTTATCTCGGGCTGGAAAGAGAGAGAGGGAGACATTAAAGATGGACTTTCTACTCATCGCTAACTATGCAAGGTTAATTCCTTACATAGGATCTACCTCATGGGTAGGTGGTTAACCTCACAGTCAAAACTACATTAGAATTGATGACCAGTCTGGGCTCTCTTTGTCACATTAAACCAGAAACATGAATTCTACACTCAGATGGATTATTTCAGTGGAGAAAACACCATTATAAAGACACTAAGCTGACTTCACATCGAGCAGAAACAGAGTAAAATACAAAGGATGGAGAAAGAGATTTCACAATTCCTTAGACACAGGCTGTGTCAGGACCGCGAAGCGACGACCTCACTGAGATCCCCTCAGTGACAAGGTTTATCGACCAGTCGGTTTCTCATCCTGTGAACTTGTCTGGCACACAACTTCTGCATTTCGCGGGGACACGAGTTCGTCTCACAGCCGATGCAAGTCAAATGTCACAGTCAGAGAAGTGAGAATGTCGCTGAGTCACAACGGTGATGTCAATATGGTATCTGAACAACACGCTTCTTCCTAGAAAGTGAAAACTGCTACTGAGGTGCCCCCATTTTGGAGACAGATTCCAAATGAGGATCCAGAACCCCTCTGAAGGTCACATAGGAAGGTCATAGCAGACTACACCTACCTCCCTGGAAGGTCAGTGCAGTGCCCTGTGGTTAGTTTTGCGTGAACTGGGCCGCTCCCAGAAAAATGCACGCAGCATAGAGATTTGCAACAACGACAAAGGTTACCATTTACTGAATGTTTAATATGCACCAGACGCTGAGTTTTCAATAGATGTGGCAGTTCTGGTGTTACTATTATCTTCTCTCAGAGGTGCAGACAGCAAGACTTAGAAAGGTTAAAAACTTGATTGAAATCACACACATGAGAAGCAGTGCAGCCCAAATACACAAATTTCCCTTCAGATGACAGTCATCAAAGACATGTGAACACCATTAAATAAATAGGTGACTGTGACACTCAAGGTTTATATTACACAAACATGCAACCCAAGTTAATTCTTTAATTATAAAGGGTGATCCTTTGTTCGCTGGTTCTGGTCTCCCTGGTACAAACACACCCTTGCTCGCCGGCAGTAAGGGGTAATGTGTGGAAATTTCACACTGTGTAAAGTGCACATCTACATTTTGGTGCGGACGCCCAGCCTTCCTCAATACCCGGAGCATGCTGCTCATCCTTATCCCAAAGCGAGCGAGCCTTCATCTCTCTTAAGAGCAAGGCTTTCCAAGCGGAATCCACATGAACTCGGCACCTGAGTTTCCTTATGTGTAAAATGAAGGTGAGGCCAGCATGTCTAAAGTCTTTTCCAGGCTTCAGATTCTGCCACCATGTGAGCATTTGGTGACTGCGGTTCCCCAGCCTTGGGAGTAGGGGGTTAGGGTTGCCTAACGCAGGCATGCGTGGGGAGAGAGGAGCCAGGATCCTCAAGCTCTCCTGACATGCCGTACACCTGTGACATCACCGCCATGTAAGGGAGGGGCACGGGGCATGGAGCACGCCCCCCACTCTGGGATTCCTGGTGGTTCTCTGGGCTCACACCCTCCTGCAGGTTCTCCGGGCTCATATCCTGAAGGCCAGAGTAGTTCCTGCTCCTCTGAGTCTCTGTGCGCTTCCCCTATGTGGCAGTTTAGCACCTTTTATTACCTTACCTCCTCAAAGCCACACTCTCAGGGACTCACCTTCCCCATCACTCCCTTTCTTTCTCAAGCTATTTCCCCAGTTAAGACAGTTTCACGTCCTAACAGTACATCAGGGTGAATTAGGTGGTTAGGGTGAAAGGCCCCGTTTCTCCCACCTTGCAGCACCTTCTTTTTATGGATGTGAAAACTAAGGCACAGGAAAGGAAATGAACTGGAACAAAGTCACACAGCCCAGGAGAGTCACAGCCTGGATATGAATCCAGCTGGGAAGCTCCCGCTGCCTCTACTGTCCGGAAGCATTCAGCACACCTCTCACACCAACATCAACTTTCTAGGCTTTTCCTTCCGAAGCGTGGCTCCCACAGCCTTCCTAAAACTCAGGGACCCTGCAGCGGGGGACTTACCGTAAGTGAAGTACTGTATCTCTGGGGGAAGGGTGACTTCATTGAGGTCGCTCTCCTGGACGTAGCTGTCCACGTACTGCTGTGCTTTTGTTGCCTGGATAAAGGCTAAGAATCTGGCTGTGAATGCGGCGATGAAGATGGAGAGCATCCCGAAGTCCAGCACATTCCACATCTGCAAAATGTATTCCCTCGGCCCTTCTAGCCAGAGCTCCTTACACTCAGACCACATCATTCCTGTCACAGCACACATGGAGGGCACACGTTAGGCTTCATGGCTTGGCCCCGGGAAGCCATGCGTCCCCCTCAACACAATGCCCCATCTGCAAAGCACGGTCCCGGGTGCCCCAAAGCCTGGACTGTCCGGCTCACTGGCCAGAGTCCACAGAAGAGGAAGCTTCCACTTTGGGAATGACTCCCTCCACCAAGTGGGCATTTGGGGAAACACACCCCCACACATGGGCCCAGACGTGCCGCCGCTCGGACAGAGGGGCGAGGGCAGGAAGGAGGAGAGATGCCAGAGAGTCAACAGAAGTTGCCCCATGAGGCACTTGGAGACAAGAAAAATTCTTCTTTATGAAATTATACTGATTCCTTATCAAACCCCAGTGGTTACTGGAGAAATGGCACCGGAGTGAGCACCTGACTGTGGACTTATATCAAGAACCGTCTCCCATCACCCCCCAGGACCCCTTCCATCACTTCTGACACCCCTCGTGCCCTCAGCTCTGCCCAGCTTCGTGCAGGCAGGTGAGGGAAAGAGAGGCCCTGCAGCAGGGGGTCAGTGGGTAGGGAGAAATGGGAGGCAGTGAGCGCCACTCTGGGAGGGAGGGCACTCGTTGTCTTGACAATGTCAGGGGAAAATAACGTGGGATTTTTCAAAGAAATTTCATGGCTCAACATCAAATGTGTAAAATAACTGCTTGACCCAGACAAAGACCATGGGCATGAATGAGGGGGAGGAAGGAACTTATTCAATCAGGGACTGAGAGGACACCAAGGAACTCGCTGGGCGAAACAGAGAGAGCGTATAAAAATGGCTTCGGATTAGTGATCAACAGGCAAACAGGGTCCCATATCCGTTGTTTTTCCCACACTGCCCAAGATTTCCCCTTTAACACAGCTAGCTATACAAAACGGACTGTCGTGAGGGGAAGTGACAAAATTCTAACAATGGGCACTCTCCCCGAAAATCTCTCCAACTGTAATAATATAACTGTTCTTTACTCATCAGTTAATAGCCACTGGGGCTATGTCACAAGAATTTCAATTAAATATGTGATAATCACAGTGAGTCACATTAAGAAACTTACATTTTTTATTCAATAATTGAAGTTCAATTTCTGAAACATAGTGTGTTGATATTAGGTTCATGATATTAGGTTCACTTATAAAAATTTTTAATTTAGTGTTAGGATGCCTTTTGGCATTATTAAGTTGACAAATTATTTGATTATGTCATTCTTCCACTAATCTAACCTGGCGATATTGCCACCATATCACATAAAATAACATTTTAAATAGAAAATGACATTGGGCTGGTGGACACAGAACATACTATACCAATGGTGCATTATAGAATTGTATACCTTAAACCCATATCATTTTATTGACCAATGGCACCCCAATAAATTCAATTAAAAGAAGAGAGTGACGATGGCAAATAGGCGTTGTTTTTGGTCGCTCTCAGAGTACTTAACATCTGAGGCTTACCAAGAACCCACACCATGATTAGCATCTCGGTCCACGTGAACTGGGTGGTCTTGACCCTGAAGATCTGTTTGGGGTAGTCGATGACCGTGATGTTGGGCAGCGTTGTGATGCCTTCGAATCGGTCTGAGGCGTTGAACACGAGCAGGCCCAGGAAGATGATGAAGGACGCGGCATGAGCCACGAACTTCATAAAGGGGCTTCGCAGAATCTTCCCCAGCTGTGATAAGGCCAAAAGAAAATTTTTTTTTTCACTTTTGAAAATCCGGCTTCCACTGACAATCACTATACAGGATTAAAAACAGATGAAATGAGAACACTTTCAAAGCTTTGCTTCTGTTTCTGAAAAGCTATACATCGTGGAAATCACTCCCTTTAAAGGATTTTTCCCACAAAAATAATTTAAGAAGGTTTCAGACTTCATTGTTTCTAAATGTCCAGCTTTTCTTAGAGTACACTGCATTCACAGATGCGTTTCTGAACATCACGGGGCATATCTGGTTGTTCTTATTTTTACATTGAAAGACTGTACAATGCAAGGTTTTTAGGGTTTAGGGAAAGAAATTCCAAGTTTGCAGTGTGTAATCCTCTACTGCTTTATAATTGAAATGTTACGAAAAATTTGTAGACTTGGTCATTTATCACTGAAATGCTATGATGTGTTTGCAACACATTAAAAACCCTTTGGAGATTTAAAAAAATCTAACCACTATAGAAGTAAATTTTAGTTCTCATTTCTAAATATTCCAAAATCAAGTCGTGCTTTGCATGATAGAAAAAAGTTAGAAAATACTATAATCAGGATAAATATTTTGTCTGTTACTATCCCAATTAAAAGAGGAAGATAGATATGCAATGATTAAAACCTCTAAGTAGGTCAATTTAATTGAAAGTCATGCCCGAGTTTGGAAAAGTATATAAATAGTACAAGATCATCTTAAAGTTCATTTTATAATTATTTTAAGGTAACTCCTTTAAAATCCCATGTGATCGGATGTCCTTAAAAGCCCCATGTTCTAGGAGAAATGAAAAACAACTGCTCCTGTCCCCAGGGCTTCTGCAGCCCACAAATTAGGTACATTTGGTAGATTTATCAAATGCTCCATTCTACACACTCAAACCCTACTTTTACACTCTGTCTGTGCCCAACAAGTACCACAGTCCACATTCCAAAGACTCCAAGTTCAAACAAGTGTTTTTATACGTCCACAACTTTGACTTGATGTTAACAAATAGCCACAAGCTGTCTAGCTGTCCTGGGATGGGCCACAAATGCATGCAGACGAGGGTCCCATTTTCTACAGGAAAACAAACAATGCTTTTACATGTCACTGTGCTGTCCCATAGCTGCACACTGCGGGGTGGGGGGGCGCGGTGGAGCTCATTCGTAGCACTGAGTGATTTCTTGGGAGTTGCCAAGTCTCTAAAAGGTTGGTTTTTTAAAACTTCAAATAATGTGAAAAGAAAGCAGCATGCCTATCCTAAAAATGGGATGTATGTAGAGAATTCTGGCTGTTGTCTTTTCAGGTAGAGGGCCTATGGCAGGTGTAAATGGGGGTAGAAACTGCTCAGGTCCCTCCTTTCACTTCTCTGCTGGGCGGAGTCCCCAGACCAAGAGCTACCATTCGCTGGTTGGAGACAAACAGGGCAGTGGCCTGAACGTGCCCACGCCAGACCTGATGCCATGTGTCCACTGGTTGAGCTGCCCAGAGAGACCAACACTTACAAACTGGACTCTAATGCCTTCTCCCCAGAAAGGGGATTATTGGGGTGGGATATGATTTTTGCATTTAAGGCATGCTCTCTCACATTATTTCTAGTGTTAAGTCTTTAGTCTTTCAGCATTTGAGGAGTTGTAAGATACTTTTCCATGATATATGACAAAAGCCAGAGAGATGACGGACTTCAGGGCCATTCCAGGGCCCTGACTCATTTTGCCTGAAACTGCCTCTGATCTAAACAAAACCAGATTTCCGAATACAAAGCAGGATTAAAGGATCTCAGAACTGTCCCCAGCAGTGTCCCCTGGGAGCCTAATGCAGAGTCTGTGAGCATGCCCAGTGTCTCTCTCCCCCTCGTGGTCAGCGGCCCTCTGAGGCAGGACCAGACTGACTCTGTACAGGTAAGCGGAGAGAGGTTGTGAACAAAACGAGTCAAGCAAAACTAAATAAACAAACCATCTAAAAATTCCAAAGCCCCCAGGCCCGAAGTCTCCATTTTTCCTTCTGAAGAAGAACAAAGAGCTTGGGGCACCCGACATACACTATCTTGGCCTTTGGGAAACACTACATCTGCAGCTGGGCATACCACACCAGCCACGGATGGCGTGGACAGGTCCCAACAGGCACCCAGCGGTGGACAGGCTGACGGGTCTTACAGGGGCGGGCCCACCAGCTCTGTTTATCAAGCTGTCAACAGAACAAGAGCACATGCTCCTTCACTCTGGCAGCTCTTCCACCCGCCTACCGCCTACCGTGGGGATTTTATCTTAAAAACCTAAGCACTGTGTGCCTGCAAAGGACATCTATCCCATTGGCACCTAACGCTTTCTCACCCCTTATTTGAATCAATCCGGTCATTACAAAGCAGCATGCGCATGCGGGAGTCAATTAACCTTCAGGGTGGAATCGCTAAGAGCCTGAAGTAGGAAGCCTTGCCCTTTTTCATCCCAAAGGCATGGTAACACAGACGTAACACAGAGTGTAAGAAAGCTGTACCCGGCTGCAAGGCGCAATCCAGTAGCCGATGGCGAGGAACGGAAGGCCCAAGGCCACCACCAGCACCACCAGACACTTGACGGCTGTGGTCTGCTCCCGCAGCCCCGAGAGGTTCTCGTACCAGATGGTCAGGAGCTGCTGCTGGCAGTTGGGGTGAGCCACAAACTGGGGGGAGAGAGAGGGAGGCGAGTTACCATGCCGTCAGCCACAGTTTGACTGCTGAGTGTTCAGACTAGCCTCCTAAAGATATTAATGCCCATGCTCCCAGCACGTAGGCGCTGGAAGGTTCTGGTCCTGTCCTCTGTCACCTTCCCTCCATTTTCCCACACTGCTCCAGAACTCATAGAAGAACAAAAGTGGAAACAAGAGGGCAAAACTGATATTGTCCTGAACCAGTTCTTTCTACTTGAAGCTCTCCATAATTCAGGCTCCTATCTGGAATCTGGGGACAGAGTCGCTCCTTTGTGGACACGTTCCATCCTGGCTTTCAGTTTGAACAGAAGAGGAAAGAGTCATTTGGTTTATTGTAGACTATGGCGAAAAGTGAAACATGTTAAGTTTCTCGAGTGGCCCCTAAAACACTACCTGTGTGAAAATATATACGGGATGTGGCCGATGTGTACAAATGCACAATCACTGCAAACCTACACACGAGTCGCAAAACGTCAGTGAGCCTGCAGGCGCTGTGCTCGGTCCACACTGCACGGCTCTGGGAGCTGGCGACAAATGTCGCTTCCTTTCTATTGAGTAATCTGCACTCTTTTTATTGCTTCCTCTGTCACAGGTCAGAAAAAAAGCCACATTTATCTGCAGTAGTGATTTCATAACTGCAATTCTAATCAGGGAAAATGAGCAACATATACTTCCTTCATCCCTGACATCGCATTTAATTTTGCCATCTGGTTTTGCTAACCCATCTGCCTGGATCTATTGACAAGAACTGGGACTTCCTTAAGGCCCTGTCCTTATTCAGGGAGCAGACCGTACGTGTCATCCAGCCCACGTAAAGGTCCCTCCACCAAAAGGTGCCCCTTTGCAGCTGGATCTGCCTCTCTTCGAATGGCCAGGTGCAGTTTTCCCAAGCTCGGGAATTACTCAGGGTCACTCACGCATCAACAGGAAGCGCCAACAGAGTTTCAAAAAAGAGTTTAGCAATACTAACGTCAAAGCATCACTGTCTTCTAACAAACAGGATAAACAGCAACAGTGAACCCGTTAGGAAGCACCCGTGAGAGGTGTCTGCGAACTCTGCGAGGCAAAGGGAGCAGCCGCAGTTCCCAGTGGGCACAGGGGTATTATCTGGAATCAAGCCCTAGTTCCCGAATCGATCCTCGTGATTCGTAGTGACTCCAGACACTTCTGCACATTGTCGGGCTCTGTGTCAACAGCAAGCCTCCAGGGCGGTGGAGAGGTTCCCACTTACTGGAGTATAGTTTTCCATCGGCACTTTCCACTAAACAAGTGATAAGAAAAAATAAAACCTCACGCCCCATGGTAGGCAGTGGAGGCACAGCTTCCCCCAGACCCTCACCCCCAGTGTGCCGTGCTCTGAGAGCCCACGATGACCCCGCTGGTGGCAGGAGGAGAGGTTGGCTGACGGATGCGGCTGAGATTGAGTCTACAGATACTAGATTTGAAAGACTTCACTGAATTTTTTTTTCAATAATCCAAACTGGTATGGTTTGGGAGAGTTAAAAGTACTAAAAAGAAGATACTATCTTTTCTGGCTTGATGAGCTCAATGTGAAAAAGGGTATTTGATCTTGTAAGATCTTTTCAATTCAATTATAAAACTCCTAGGTCCTGGGAGTCACCGGTCATTGCCAGACACAAAGTATATATGAGACCTTCTTTCCACAAACTCAGATTATGTCACTCTCCCAGAGTTCTGATTTTTGAAACTGTATTTCAAGGTCGATGGGGTCATTGTTTGAACTCATGGTACAACATGTGGACATAATCAAGGTTGCAGGCTTCCAGGGGTCTCTGTGACCATTTCCTGGGATTCCTGAAAACTGCATACTCCCATTCTTGCCCCTGGATCTACTGGATCATTTCTTTCCTGCTTCACCCCTCTCCCTAGGTGAGAAATCCTGATACCCTCCACGTCCTTAACTGTTTGTCTCACTCACTCACTCATTCTCCAAGATGGCATAAGCCCCTGCAAGGAGCCTAGATAGGCCTGGGTACAAGAAGATGAAAATGGAAGCATCAGCACTGTGTTGACTGATGAGTGGTCCTATCAATACATGTGAAAAACAGCTATTAGAATGGAGACCTGCACTCATGTGCTTGCCAAGATAAATAATCATCATTTAACATAGTCCTAATTTGAGTGTGGGTCCAAATGTCTTGGTGTTTACAGGGTCTGCATTTGTGGGAAGCTGGACGGATGCAAAGACAAGGCAGGCCTGTGACTGCAGCCAGGCTTGGCTTGGATGGGGAACAGTGCATCCTGGGAAATCCATCCACAAGTAGAGAATGCGACATCATCAAATCAGATTACTGCTTGGGAAGTCAATCTGCACTGTTTAATAGGCCAAGGGTTTGAGCAAGACAGAAAATGCCCTTGGAGTTAACAGGCAGGTGGGCGTGTCCGTATGGAACTGGCAGGCACATTTCCCTCTTGGGAGTGTCCAGCCTTTCTTTCGTAGGTTTTAATCTCTTGGGGACAGAAATACTACTCGTGTTGTAGTCTGGCTGCTCCCTCTTCTCGGTCCTCCGCCTCCTCGAGCCAGTCTTTAAATTTAACGATGTGCTGTATGGCATTAATTATACTGAATAAGGTTACAGTCTCGAAGACCTGATGGAAATCGATCCTTTCCACACGGCACACAGATGACCTGCAGAGGCTTGTACACTCAGTGCAGACACATCCTCTTTGTTAAATACCAGCCCACATCATGTTCACGCTTTTCCTGTCATCCTTTACCCTTCCGCTTAATGGGTATGTTTCCTATCCTACTAATTTTGCCCACTACGTACCATATAGTGGTGTCTATTATCTCAATAAATCACTTTCTGTGATTTCCTTTAATCCACACAAAGAAAACACAAACGGCAATTTTCCTCCAGTGATATTAAATCCTAACACGGGAACACAAGGAACATTTGAAAAAGAAAATAAAAGTCACTAAAGCAATAGTAGTGGCTGAGGGCAAACAAGCTAATCCCTCTCGGAGATGAGTTTTGCTCTTTTCAATGACTTCAGAACAGGGCAGCCTTATCTTTTCAGGCTGCGTCACCCCCTGAAAACCTCCGTATGCTGCCACGCCAGCCCTAGCCAGCTAGAGGAAATCTGTGTGCGGTGTCCTACCCTCGGCAGCCGGCAAACTGAAATCCTTCCAAAAATAAAACCCTTATTCCAGGTTTTCTGATTTGAAGGGAGAATGATTGACACAAGAAAATCTCAGTCTTTCCATGAACAGCACTACTGTGGTAAGAAAAAACACTTTTTCTCCTGCTAGAGATGACTGATAGATTCTTGTAAATGGAACCACCATTCAGGGCAGGTATGGAAAGCAATTTGTAGATAATTTTCAACTTAAAAAAAAAATCCATGTTACACTGTCTTTTCGTCAGATCAGCCTTTACAAGAACTGTCCTCATGGGTCCACTCTGGGGCAGAAACAGGGGAGGGATGCTCTGCTTTGTTTCTAATTTCGTTGCTGGAGCCCCAGTTCACACACTTCAAAAGAAAATACTCTTGTGGAAAGAACCTAGATCATGCCATTTTCTTTTTAAAGTCCTTGAATTGTGGCATATAAACTGAGAACTTACATGGCACAGTTTTCCGGATTCCGAATCATCCGGGTGTAAAAGGCTCTGTTACCTTTTGGAGTCTGAGCACACACACCCGGCCCAGACCCTGCCTGGGGCGGGTGGCGGGGCTGTGCGGGCACACGCAGCCAAAGCCTCTGTGGGGCATGTAGCCCCCACGCTCCTGCTGCGTGGCTCCACTTCCGAGCTTTCTCTGCATACACCCGGGATAATCCTGTGTGTTTACACTGCTGTCTGTCTCTCTTCTAGATGATTGTTCTGCAGCTAAACTTAATCCTACCATGGAGGAAATAGGAGGGCAGGAGGAAGAACTCATTAAATTCATGTTCAGATCCCTCCTACGCAGTGTTTATATTTTCATTTCTGGATGAACTGCCACTAAGTCTCTCAGGCCCAGGGGAGCCTGAGGTGTGGTTCTTAGGGAAGACCCCAAATCCCGGAGCCCAGAGAGCAGTCAGCAGACTCAGACCCAGACCCAGATTTGGGGCGGATTTGGGCAGTGGCTGGAGCGGCTGCCCGAGTCTCTTACAGGACTTAGCAGCCCACCATGACATCAAACTGGGCTCCTCGGTGAATTTAGGGGCTGATTTGAATAAATGCGAGCTTATTTTGTTATGGGGGAAAATTCTATACCTTATAGTTATTCTGAAATTCCTTTCCTATAGGCATTGAGTACTTCGGGGCCACAGTTGTGGGGAGGGGTTTATGCAGCCTTATGATCCATGGAGAGATTTTTCTTGGGGACTAGAAAGGAGGTGGTGGGAACAATGGCGAAAGGATGGGTGGTGTATTTTCCCTCTTTGCTGGAGTGGAAATGGGTGAGTGCTGAATGAACAATAAAGGCAGCCTTTAAGAGAAAAAAAGGGCTTTTTTTTTCCAACTTGAGGCTTTTTGGGCATTCCAGAGTAGAGTTCTCATATACATTGATCAAGTGAACATTCCAAGTTAAAACTTTAACTACTATTTATCATACAGCACAAAACAAACTAACCAGAAACACCCGCCAAGTCTTCAACCTCCTTTCAGTTCCAAATATATTCTTTTTGTTGTTGTGGCCTGAGAGCTGACTGGCAGCAAGTTTATTATTGCTGACACCTCATACATTATAATCTACACATCGATTTATTTAAAACGAACACGCGGGAGGACATCTGCTCTGTGAGACGGCTTGGCTAACACACGCACACCCACCCGTAGGTGAGTTGTCTCTGCTAATGTGACACTTTCGAAGCCATGATCGAGAATCTGTGACAACGGAAATCAATCCTCCTCTCTCAGGAGCACGTGAGAAAGGATGTGAATCTCAAGACCTGTGAATAAATGTCCAGACAGATTTCTAAAAGTGCTTCGACATCAATCTTACTCAAAATTATCTTCTTTTCCCGAGATGACAAAACCTCCGCCAGCCAGAAGGCTCAGAGAGGGGACAGTGGGGCCAGGGCCATCATCTTGTAACCGCCAACGCCTTGAAAAGTCATTTCACTGCAATCCTACCAAAGATCTTCACGGTTCTCTATCCTATTAATGCATTGCAATGAGCAGCTTACAGATGTCTTTGTCATATCTTAATCCATTGAAATCCCACCACAACTCTGAGATAGATAAGAAATATTTTATTCTCCTTGTATAGAAAACACTGAAATTTAAATAAGTCTTATGATTTATCCAAGGTCTCATAACCAATAACTAGTGGGAAAGATTGGAAGCTTGATTTTGACTCCCAACATTACCATACTTCCCTTCATCTCTCTCATGAAGAAAAAAAATATCTTTTTCCAATAACATTTATTCTTGTTACGGAAAAGAAAACGTCCTAGAATTATGGCTTGGTGGGTATTCCGTGTCCCTTCCACTATGGTGCAGGATGAAAGCGGGCCACTCACCTTTTTGACTTCATACTTAATGGCAAGTTTGACGCGACTCAGTGATGCCTTGTGCCTGTGCACCTCTGCGGGCTCCGCTGACTCCAGGTCTCCATTCAGAATGGCTTCCACCTCTTCTGAGTCTCGGCACAGATCCAGCACACCCACCACGAAGTCTTTGCATTGCATGGACAGCTTCCGATAGTCATTCTAAGAATGAGAGGTTTGGAGCTTAGTACAAAGAATTTGCTTTAATCCCACGGGAAGTGTTTAGGTTGTTCTGTGCATTAGACAATGGTGTCCCCTCCTCTGGGGGGGGGGGCAGCTGTAGTCCCAATGCTGATGCTAGGCTTGCTGAGTTAGATAAGGCTGGATTTGATCCCCCGCCCCCTTAACCAGGACCTTCTGCAACCTGCCCACCCTATGAGACAGCTCTGAAAACACAGTGTGCATAAGTCACTGGCCTGTATTAAGTGATGTTGGCTAAACGCTCACGCTGAAAGACCAAAGGATCAAAAAGAGTTCTATCTCTTTTGTGCAGATTAAACAATCATTTTTGTAAAGCCCAAACAAAACCATTTGTATAATGAAAAATATTTTTATCAGTTACTTTATTTAAAATTTATTTAAAAATTACAGTTGGTGTACAATGAAACAATTTTTAGATGGTGATTTTTCTACAGCGGTGATTTGATATAGAAGATTGGCCACATGTGAAACTAATGTGTCTGGCTCTCATCCCCTGCCCTGATGGTGATTCTGTTTCTCAAAGTGCAGCCCACACACCTGCAGCATCGACACAGCACCTTGCCGTGCATCAGAACAGCCACTCTCAGACCCCAGCCCTGACGTCTGGGAATGACTGCTGTGCAGGGACTGTAAAGAGATGGACAGGTACCAGCATAGAGAGTGCGTTAGTTTTCCTTGTTTGTCCGCAGGGCACATTTTCATGTCCCGCAGAACCTGAAGGAAGAGAAGTGTCTGATTATATGTCGTTGAATTCTCAAGGGCTGCTGAGTGCTGATACTTGAGGGAAAATGTCCAGGCCCCTGGAACTAATACCTTGCTAGCAACAACCTGTTAATCTTTCATGTCTTTAGCATATGTGCATAGTGCACGGGCCAGCATGGGGAAGCCTTTCCGTAGCCTTCCCTGTCACCTCCCGGATGGAGCACCAGTTCTCCCCTTCGGTTCCTGTCACCACGTCAACAACTGTCCTAGACAAGGGTCTTCCTTTTGGAAACCCCAGCTCCATTTCTCTGGATTTCACTAAAATTCCGGCCCATTAAGAAAGTTAACCAGATGATAATCTAATTTGGTGCATTCAAGGAAAACAGAATTCCTCATTTCCATGTGTCCTGAGATACCGTACTTTTCTAATAACTAAATAACACTGCACAGCAGGATTTCTAAATTCTGGGCATCCAAAAATCATATTTTAAATGATACCTTTTAAAAAGGCATGAAGAATTCCAATTTTGTCCCTTGAATAATTAATCTATGTGACGTGATGGTGGGCAAACATCACATCACCAGCTAAAATAAACACGAAAAGGAGACACCGTTTAAAGGCTACACAGACTAGAATAGTTTCCATTTCAGATATCAGAAATTCAGATAAAGAACAGTTACAGTTAATCCTTTTCCCCTCATAAGGGAACAGATAAAATGAATAAAAATGTCAGTCTGATTTCCATTCAAGTTGGGACCAGGCAACTGATAAAATTAATAAAATGTTCAGTCTCTGGTTTCTATGCAGCGTGTCAGTTACATATCCATCTGCCTTCCATGCTTGAAAGGCTAATGAAATATTTTATTATAGTGTCCAGAAGAAGTATTAAATCCACATCTGTTTCTATAGAAAACTCCCCTTTTAATACAATTTTTTAGATGAAATTTCCTTGTGTTACTGTTCAGTTCAGACTGCTCTGTAAGATTTGGTACAACCTAGGATGGCCACTGTGCCATTGAGCAGCAAGAAAAGAGACTATTTTCTATGCTTGAAGAAAACATAGGAACCACTTTTGCAGTAATATCCAAATAATGACTCATTATCTTTAAAAAGTATACTCTGTAAATTGTCCAGCCTTAAAGAAAGCTGTGTGGGTTTTTTTTTTTTTTTTAACCCACATCCACTGAAAGATCAGTGACACAAGTTGCAAGGACAGCACTTTGTTTTCCTAACAATTTAAACATTTCCTGCTGGAAGAAGTCTGTTACCCCGTGGAGATAATAATCAGAGCTGGAGATAACAGGCATTTCTTTTATCGCGGTCATGGGACAGCGTGTTGTGAACACGTCAGAGCTCCTGGGGCAATGGAGAGCTACAGATAGCCCTTCCTCAGGTGCAAAAGGGACCACCTACAGTCTGCGCTGACCAGCAGGGGCCTGCTAGTTCTACCAGGGGGTCCTGCCTCCTGTCACTTCACAACTCAGACCACTTGTCTGCTCTGCAATTTCTGGTAATTTCCTCCTAATTTGGTTCTGCTCAGTTGTCTTCGCCCATCCATCACCGGCACTGTCATGAAGTTATCGGGTGGCCCTGCTGCACGCCTTTGAGCAGGAGCCTGCAGCCCGAGCACCTGGACAAGGCCAAGGGGAGCACTGGCGCTCTGTCCTCACGACAACCTGTCTGCAGCCTTCGGCACATGCACATCAACAATATTCCTCATCACTGTAATTCCTTTTACCCTTTTTTTAATCCCTTTTTATCCTAAAGAGGAAAATGGAAATTCGAGTCAAAGCAGGTTGGGGCCTGGCCGATATGTTCCCTGATAACAAAGACAGTGCAGTGGTTACAGCATCAATCGGAAGCCAGATTTCCTGGGATCAAACGCTGCATCTACCACTTACTAGCTGTGTGGTCCTGTGGAAGTTACTCACACTTGATGATGAGAATAAGCCTACCTAATATTGCTACTGGATTAAACGCTTAGAATGTGTTTAGTACACATCAAATATTATAGAAGGGCTTCAATATTACCAGGTACAGCAGGTGAGATGGAATATTTAGGACTGGGACCTAAGACGCCCAAACCTAGGCCTAGCAGATGGGACCTAGGTGATAGCCTTTGGCTTTGCACTTGTTAAATGAGAGGTCTGTTCAGCCAGATGACTCCTAGACTATTGTCCTGCTGTAAAATGCTACCTTGCTTTAGGGTTATATGCAGTTTTCTCTTCCTTATAGCCCTACTGTGATAATAGTTGAAATTGCTTGTCTACTTTAAAGAGAGGAAAACTGAGGCACAGTGAAGGCAAATAGCTCTTTTCTTTCTTTCTTTCTTTCTTTTTTTTTTTTTTTTTGGTGAAAAAGTGCATCACTGGCTCAGAATTAGGAAATTTCACTTTACGTTTTCACAGCCTAATAAATGGCTGTCTTGCTTGCCTCTGATGGGTGGAGGCCTGGAGCCCAGGCCCATCCTGCCCAGTGTTCTGTTTCTCAGAATAGCTGCAGGCTGCATTTGCCGGTCTATAATAGCCTGTCACCACGCTGCCCTCCATTAATTTATCTAAATCTCTGTCTGAGAATGTTCAGCCTCTTGGGGTAATGACCTTCACGTATTTTCGGCAGCAGGACTCCTGTATTCTTCCAGGAATTCTGGAAACGGCAAGGCAGCAGGAACCTTCTCCCAAGCCCCTGCGTGACGGCAGTCTGAGGGGTGAGGCGCCGGCTGTCACGGGCCGAGAGGGGGTGACATAGGGAGAGCTGTCGGAAAAGGGGACAATCACCCATTTTTCACTGGGGAACACACCGTCTACGATTTCATTTCAGAGCTGGTACTTTGAGCTCAAAGTCTCTGTGGAAGGAATACAGAGAACACCACGAAACAGGGCAGAGGAGGTTAGCTGCTCGTCCCTACCACGAGCATCCCTTCCATGGCCCCTTGGAGCATGGAGTCCTGGGTCACAGCTGTGAGAGCCATTCTCTCTGTCTGTCTAAAACCCCGACAGATGGAAAGGCATGTGGGACAAGAGGGCAAAAAGGTGAGGGGAGGGGAGGGAAAAAGGCACTGACAGGACAGGTAAAAATGGGGAAGAAAAGGAACATTCAGTCCAGGGAGGGGCCCGTGGTCCCTGGCGATCATGAATTCTCAAGCACCGACTGTATTTTGATTCAGAGAAGGTTCTGCTACCCAAGTGCTTTCCACGTAATTCGGATGCATGGTGAGATCAGATGATTTTCTCGTATCCTTGGATATCTGGTGGCTTTTATGCATGCTCTCTTAAACTCAATTGAGTTTTCTCCTTTTCTTTTGCTTCTTTACTTATAATATTTTTCTACCTTTGAAAGGTTCTCAGAGATGACTCTTTCAGTTGGGGTAAAGGAAATTCTAAGTATTATCAATATAGATTTAGCCAATTTCAGGGGGAAACTAAGAATGACAGAATTTTTAACCCTGGCTTTACTGAGATGACTTCTCTGAGCAGAACTGCACACTTCACCACATTTCATAAATACTAAAATGTAGTCTTAGAAAATATCCCCTTTTGTAGAGTCTCTTTTATATACTTTTCAATATATATCAAGCAAAATGTATAAAATGGTTAGAATAATATTTGAAAGTGGCAAATAAATTTACAGTTATATTTTTATTCCTATGCCAAAATAAAGAAATAACATTTAGAACTACTTTACCTGAATGTTTTTCTATTCTCTCTAAACAGAATTTGAGGTTTTCTATTTGTCTGAGTTCTGGGTCCAAGGAAATAAGTCTTTCAAATATCACATAATGAATTTCTTCAAAGAGAGTAGATATAAGGTAACATTTATTTCATGCTTTCTATTTTTCCACATTTTCCAAAATTTTTATAATAAACATAAAAATTTTGTAGCTTTTATGTCAGAAAAAAAATTTTTAATGGGATAACAAATAAGATTATCCTATGGCCAGGGATCCACTTGGACGAGATGAGGGTTGATTGAGATCTAGGAATTTGGGTGTGTATGGAAAAGGGAAAAAACCCACAAAACTTTCCTACCATTTTCTTGCAGCCCCTTGGCCTGAATTATATTGCTGGTTGCATTTGCGTAAATCTCACTTAAGCGTGAAAAACTGGTAAGATCTGAAGGACAGAATAATCAATCACTCTGTCTGGTGTCTGCCATCAGAACACTGAACTCAAAAGGAGGGAAATGTATCATCCAGAAAATGATTCGAGGAACTGAGGTCTACAGCCCTCCTCTGAGGTGGACAACAGGAGACAGGATCCTCAGGGAGACCGGTCTGACCGACTCTCCCCACAGCTCAGGCAATCTCCTTCGCCCCAGACTTAATTGGTGGAACCACTCAAAATGCAGAGAAGGATGTAGCAACTGAATTTTTTAAATGTCCCACATTAATGTACAAATTTTTAAGAAATAAATAATACTGCTTGCTTGGAGATGAAGTCCAGCAAAAAAGTTCATTCATTTTTTAAAAAATCCTCTAAAGCAAAACACTGCTCTGTCCTCGTGTTTCTGGGCAGACCTGATGTCTATGTGGCTACATTCGCCAGGCTGAGCACACAGCCGTGGATTTCAGGGAGAGGCATTTCTGTCACAGGCCTGAAAGGGCTTTGGTAACATTCTCTTAATGTCTTTTGACTTACAGTGATGCACTGGTGTTTGGGCCAATAAGCTGTGGACTAATAACTACTTGCATGTTGGGTTCCACCGAACAACTAACTACAAAAGAGGAGGAAGAATTTGAAAGGGAGATGGTCACACCTAGTATCTCCTTTAGACAAAAGGGGAGACGCCTCTTGCTCTGCTCAACGCTTATCCAGAACACAGAGCAGCCCCGGGATTATAGCTCTGGGATCCAGCATGTCCCCGACCCAAAAGCGCATTTTTCACAGCAGGGGAACTCATCACATCCCTTCTGAAGGACCCTCCCAATCCCTGGATTTAAAATCCCAGGGGGCAACACTGGTTGGGGAGCAGAGCAGGGCGGGTGCCGGCCTTACCTTGAATTCCTTCTCGATGTTGGCCAGCTTGGCCAGCTCGTTGCTGAGCTCCAGGGCGGTGAGCACGGGGTCCTCGCTGGACAGGGACAGGTAGGCCGGGCTGGCCAGGCCCCTGTAGGCGTTGATCCTGGAGCGCGAGTGGCTGAAGGAGTCATGCCGCTGCTTCTCCGTGCAGTCCCCGCACTTGCAGAAGTAGTCGTGCGGCCGCTCGATGCGGGCCCCGCGCAGCAGCAGCATGTGCACCACCTCGTACTTCTGGCAGTGCGCCGCCAGGATGATGGGCGTGATGTCGGGCGAGAAGCGCGTGCCGTCCTCGTCGTAGGCGTAGAAGTCGTCGTCCTGCAGCTCCTGCTCGCAGGGGCTGAGCGTCAGGCGCCCGCTGGCCGCGAAGCCCGGGTGATTGAGGATGGCCTCCACGATGCGCACGTAGCCCTTGCTGATGGCCAGCAGCAGCGCGTCCCCGATGCGCGCCAGGTTCTCCTTCTTGAGCAGCAGCTCCGTCACCTCCAGGTGCTCGTTGCCCACGGCCAGCTGCAGCGCGTTCTGGCCCATGTAGTCCACGCAGTTGACGTTGAGCGTCTGCGACTCCTCCAGCATCTTGCGCACCACGGGGATGTTGCCGTACTCGGCCGCGTCCAGGAAGCGCTCCTCCTCGGCGGTGAGGCTGGTGCCGCGGTCGTTGAACATGAAGGCCGGGCCCCGCACGGCCTGGCGCCGGCCCTTCTCCCGCATCACTGTCTTGCGCCTCAGGGATGGGCTTCCGTCCATGGACCTGGCCGGCAGCAATGGGAAGAGCAGCTGTAGGCGATTAGAGTGAATGGTTTCCTGCCGGTCACAGACCCGGCTGGAGGCTGCAAGCACCGGGTTGGCGCTGTTAGCGCCCCTTGGGTGCACCCCTGTGCCGGGGCTGCCTGAACCCGGGCCCCCGGAGCCGCCGCCAGCCCCTGCCTGATCCCGAGCCCCAGGAGCCGCTGCCAGCCGTGCGGACCTGACCCCCCGGGTCCACAGCAACAGGCTTTCAGGAGGAACAGGACCAGAAACCGATTCCAGGCACCCGCGCCTCCCTGGGATCCTGGCAGAGATGGAACTGGGTGCGCCCCTCGGTCTAGATAAGTTTGCTCCCTTTCATCTACCAACATAAACTGGGTAACTGCGGCCTTTTATGTTTTTTTTTTCTTGGCCCACAGTATCCAGAAATTTAGTTTAGATCTGAAACTGCTCCATTACCTTCACAGTCCTATCCCCGACTCCTGACAGCCTTTCCCCTCCCAAATGGTTTCTCACATAGACTTTTTAAAAATTTAATATTTATTATATTTTTTCCATTACCACTTAGTCTTCTTATACCTCCCTCCCCCCAGCAATCACCACACTGTTGTCCATGTCCATTAGTCCTTTTTTCCTCATATAGACTTTAAATCAATGATCCTATCTGTATTCCATATGTTTTAAACCTGTTTTAAGGTTATCTAAATTCTTTTTTTAAACTAGAGTGTTCATGCAGTAAACACCTCCTCATATGAGGGGCCATGGCCAGTCCCTGCATGGTAAGGTCATGCTTTATCTGCCATCACCCTGAGCCCCCCAGGGGGGCACATACTCAACAAGCACCTGTCCAGTTGCGTTCCCCAATCTCTTCCCCGGCCCTGTCCTCTCACTTGACCTCAGGTCCCACAGGTGCAACTCTCTGTCCCCTGGTCACTCCCTTCTCCCCGAGGCCAGCACCCAGCATCTCAGGCTGCTCATCCAGGTTTAGCAACTTCAAGGTCATCTGCGACTCACTGTCTGGATCCTGTCAGTCAGTGCACTCTGAGCTTCTCGTCTAGGACCCTCCCTCCGGGCCTCACCACCAGCACCACCTTCCGAGGTCCCGAGGTCACGGCTGAATCATCACAGCCACTGTCCAAAGGCACAGTGTGAAGGCCGGCGCCCTTGACCGAGGACCTGGGGTGTACGTATATGTCTCACGCACTGTTGTACGGGATCCTCCTACCAATGCTCTGAAGCAGGTGTTATTTCCTTTGTTTTCTACATAAGAAAACTGAGCTCACGAGAGCGTGCCCCAGGTAACACTCAGGCAGACACAGCGCTGGGGTTCTGCCGGTCTGACTCTGACTCTTTCCAGGGCTTCCCGCTGCCCTAATTTTCCTCTGTGTGCCCCGCAGTCGCCATTCCCTGCTCCTCGCTCCTCTTCAACTCTGCCCACACCCTCACACATCTCTTAAAAGCAAAAAACAAATACTGGGATCCCCTGGCCGACTTTCAGGGGCACCGACAGCCCGCCCTTCCTGCCCAGCCAGCCCTCTTCCCTTGCCCTTTGCTGCCCCGTGAACACATCACTCAACTTGGAGCTGTGCTGTCAAGGGCGCGCCTGTAGGGTGAGGATATTTTCTGAAAAATGAGTAAGGTGCTTCTCTCTGTGTCTTTCCAAGTACGAGATCTGTGCCCTGGCTGACGCAGGACCCCTGCCCGGGGGTGCAGGGTGACCTATAGAGTCCGGTGGGTGGGTGTGTCCAGGGGCGGTGGAGAAGACAGATTTTAGAGGGCAAGTGCAAAGAGCAAGACCAAGGTCATTTGCAGCTTTCTGCAGGAAAAATGAGATTTTGCAAACAGAATTTGGGAAGAGGGAAAGGGTCTCGAGGAAGGATTTGCTCCATTCCTTTTTCTTCTAACTAGTTCTGAAGGAGCCTGGCCCCAGAGTACTCTGGTCACGGAGGTGAGACCGCTCTCCCACTGCGGCTGCACAGTGCCGGTGCTCACCGCACTGGAGAAGAAGGCCGGGCAGAAGGGAGGGGGAAGTCAGCTTGTGGGTCCGATAGGCTGAGGAGCCACGGAGGGCGGGGGTCTTGCTCTGCTTGTTTTACTTGGACATCTGCAACAGCTCAGTCTGGTCAAGTGGAAGAATGGCAAGGGCTCTCAGGCCACCAGCAGCTCCACATAGTGTAGACCCTTAGATGAGAGCCAGGGAGCCCGCACCAAGCCTAGGACGGCCACAGAGCTGGGAGCTGGACCCAGGCTATGTAATGCAGGCGTCCTGCTCCGCCGCCCGCCCGTGGGAGCTGAGCTGAAACCTCGGGCTCCAGGGAGCACAGCTGGGTTCTAACAAAGGCAGGTCGTCCCAGATCAAGTCACTTCCGCTGACAGACAGCACTGAATAGACAACAAACATCGCCCAGAGACCAGAAGAGCCAGAGGACACCACGTACATACTTCCCCCTCCAGGGGACACAGAGGCTCCCCTCCCCCAAAGCCCAGATGCTACAGAGGAGAACAGAGGGAAAGCCAGCTTTCTGAGAGTCTGAGCGACTTTATCTAAGAGAGAGAATTTCTTGAAAAAGAAAATGTACTTTATAATATCCACCTGAGATCAGTGAAATCAGCCTCGTAGCAACTCTCCGGAGTACCCCGAACCAGGGTGGACATGTGGACCATAAAGAGCCTCTGGTGGAGATGGAGGGGTGGGAGTAGAAATCAACAAGCAAAGGCCCCTTAGATACGGGCTAAAGGTACAGAGACACTGTCCTAGCTGACCAGGCCGCTTGGTAAGGCAAGGCCAGCATTTTGCTTAATTTATCAATTGCTTAATTCACTTGTTGAATGAGAATAAGTGTCTGTTGATTAAGCGAAACACAAAACAAAATTTTAAAAACTAACTTAAACCACAGATTGAACATTTGGTTCAATTTTGACTCTCCCAGCCAGCAGGCGGGTGGCTCAGGGGAGAGGCCTGTTACCGGCGAATTACAAGGATGCCACGTGGCCGCTCATGCAAGTCATCTGCTTTCTTGACCTGCTCCACCTGCCTCTGGATGCTCCTTTTGTTTCCACCTGGGGGCATACTCCTGTTTCTGCCCTTCGTTGGCCAAATCCTTCCTATCTTCCACCGTCCAGCCTGCATTACAGGTCCGTCACCTGGGGGTAAGGTTTCACAGGTAATCACTAGAACACCTGCAAGATTCCTCTCAGTCTGGAACACTGAGTCTTCCCAACCCTTTCTGAAACCCCTCCTGGCCACTCAGGCCTGCGCTTTGTAACACTGCTGGTCTGCTCTGAATCTGCACACTTAACTTTATTTCATCTCCTTGTTTATTGTCTCCTTGGATACTCATGTCCCCTAAGGTCAACAAGATAGATGCTCCATGCTTCCTATTTTGTTTTATACTTATGTCACCTCGACGGTGCAGTAGATGTTCAAAAATACTGTGAACGGACACTAACTCGCCAGAGGGAGAGACTTGGATAGAACGGTGACTGCTTCAAGGTCACTGACAGGCAGAGCCAGAGATGGACTCAGAGGTCCTGGGCCAGGCTCTCTCTACTTTACCACGCTGTGTCCAGGGAGTGAGAAAAATGAGTAACTGTTTGCAAATCAAAGTAACAGCATTAAAATATATGTTTAGCTTATGGGTTGGTACATTTTAATTCTATCGAGAACAATCTTTATGGCTCTCTGGACCAAATCACCAGCTCTTTAGCTCTCAGCAACAGTCGCCATTGTCAAAGAAGTCACCTGAAATCTTTTGTTGAAAGGTGGAGAATTAACCAACTACTGCATCCACCCAGCAAGAATGCAGGCCAAGCGATACCACCAGCCATGTGAGCCAAAGCAGCAAGAATCACACCCAAAGGATTTGGACTAATCCGTTCCCCACACTGAGGAAAGTGAATGTGCCAACTGACGCGGATGCCGTCTGTCATTGTGTGAAGGGCAGGAAGGGCAGAAGGCACCGCGGAAGGCAAGTGGTGAGGAAAGCACAGAGGAGGGCGGCGTGTCAGCGAGCCACCACCAGGTTAGGTTCAGTGCTGGGACGGTGCTAATTGGAAGCAGTAATGACCGTGGGTAGCAGCAGGCACTGACAGAGGACAGGAAAATCCTAGAAGAAAAGTCAAAAATAGATAAACCCCACTGTCCCCCTGGCTAGCAGGCAGCTGTCAGCAGTGCAGCTGCCTCTGGGGACACCTGCCTCTATGCGGGCACCTTATCTGTGAGTGTGCTTGGGAGGAGGAAAGGGCAGCTGACGAAGGGCCTTGGTCGTGGCATCAAAACACACGTTTGGGCCATCTGTTAATGTGTGTGTGTGTGGGGTGGGAGCCACGCTGCAGCTCTGGAGCCCCGAAGTGCGCAGCGTGCAAAGCTCAAGGACGGTGCCCCATCAGTGCGATCAGAGTCTGGTGGATGGGACGTGGGGTTCCCGCAGGGCCATGTCCCACAGCTCTGATCCTGTGTCTGCGTCTTGACATTGTGATTGGATGAGTGACACAATGTCACAGGACCAACCCCACCGGCAAGGTACAGCGCTCTGGTTAAGAAGCAGGAAAGTGCTGCCTTCATCCCTAAAGACGCCACAAAAAATGAAAACGTAGAAACACCAGCACTTCCAGGTCTAGGGAGAAAGTTGGGTCTCCACAGCCAGGAATGTCCTGAGAGGCTCTGTCAGCCTGTGTTATAGTCAATACTCCCCATGCAGTGTTTAGATACATCTAGTGGACACACACGAATCTGGCAGACGTCCTCGTGTATGTCCAAGGAGGAGGGCTCTGGGCCCCTCACTCCACCACCCCCCAACAGTGGGCTCACTAAGGCTGTGCTGGGCTCCTCAGCAGCTGAAACCACAGAGGCAAAAAGCCATTTCCCGTTGTGTTCCTTCTGAAAGTCCACACTGACCATTGCCATCATGACGTCTGATAATATTTCTTAAACGTAGATGCTCAAGAAAGTAGTGGAGCAGATGCCTTCTAGAACTTAGGAGTTTCCACTTCCAGGAAAGGCACTTGGCGAGTGACTCCACGGAGCCCGCTCTGGCACGCCCTGCCATCGACTGCTCTCCTGCCCGCGTCCTCAACCACACTCCGCGTCCTTAAGAGCAGAGACTGGCTCTCCGCACTCTAGGTGTCTGGCTTTTGGTGCACAGCTGACGACACTAAAAAAATATATAAAAAACTTCTTCTTACTCAGAAGAAGTTCATATTTGGCTATTTACTGTAAATATATTAGTATTGAATATATATACTGCTGATGTTATTAGAAGCAAAGGGATCTGGTTTTTTATCGGTATCATTACCCAAGGTCAAAAGTCTGGGGTCTGAAGATGCTTGCTCACATCTCATCACCCTGTGACCTACTTTTCCACAGAGAATCCGCATCCAACAGAGAATCAGTCCTACTTGACAAAATATATTTAGAAACGCAAAAGAATAGGACCACTGTCATACTCTTTCCTTGACAGGTCACACTCTTGTGGACATTTAAATCTCATTGTTTAAAAAGATCTAGAACCAAACCCATACCGTCACCTGGTATTTGAATAGTACAAAGGAAAAAAAGGGTTAGACTAGATAATCATAGACAAGATCCCTGACCTAGATGCTCAATTAAAGACAGAACGCTCTGAAATCCTAATTGTCCTCAGAAAGTCACTGCTGAGCCCCTTGTGCACAAGTGTGAGTCGGCCACCCCACGGCTCACAACCCCAGGCCTCCTACCCGGACCCAGACTCTATGCGTCCACACTGCCCAGGCTGCGAACTGGCCCCAGGCCAGGCTGCTGCCATGTAGAGCAGAGGGCGTGTGGAAAAGGAGGTTGCACGGTGGCCACTCACTGTCACTTGAGCATGCTTCTGAAGAGGGGGCCAGTCCTGTTCGGGTGGGACACAGATGACTTGAGGTGGGGATGTCAGATGACTCTCAGTGCATACCACACAGGTCACTCTTTACTCCATTTGCCTAATAAGAATGCTCACGATTCGGAACACTCTTCCTTCCGCGACCTCGTTTCTAATGCTGTCTTCCCGAGGCCCTAAGTGAATGCCACAAACACATCACAGGGGTGCCTGGTTTCAAGATAGTGGAATAAAGGCCCTTCATACCCCATCCCCTCTCAGAATGACTCCCCTAAACAACAAGAAGAACGAAGAACAGCAACATAGATTTCATCTTCCTGAAACCAAAAGACAGCTGTGACCCCGCCCACAGTCCGTGAGGATAGACAGAAGGAGACTTGAGCAGAGACTAGTGAATGACACTTAGTGGAGAGAAGGGAGGTCCAACCACAGTGTCTGTAATATGAAGCCGACCCACCCTGCTCAGGATCAGAAAAGGCCCAGAAATCGAAAGTCAAAGAAATTTCAGAAAGTAGAGATGAAGCAGGAGCCAAAAACGGGGGAATTGGCTCAACATCTGTATGAGGAGTAGGTAGAAACCTTCCCCCAGATCTCTAACCCCCCGTGATATGATCAAATGACAACTCCCATGCCTATAAGAAGGACAGGGTGTAAAACAGCTGGAGAAATAGGGAAAGATGCTCTAGCTGTGGCAGTGCCTGGCCCAGGGGAGGGCAGGAGCCAAGCCCGGGGGTCCCTGCCCAGCTCCAGAATAACAGCTCTGGGCTTATTATCTCCCAATCCTTCCTCCCTCCGAGAAATAGTTTAAAAATACTGGATTTTTGAAATCAGGAAGGGTGCTATATAAAGGAATAGTCATAAGACAAGAAAGAGCTCTTAGAGAGCAAAAGTATAATAGCTCAAATGGAAAGAAACAATCAGTGAAAGAATCCGGAGGTGGAGTCAAGGAAACATTTCAGAAAGAACAGAAAAGACAAGCACTGGAAAACAGGGCAGAAGAGACAAAAAATCCAGGGATCATTCCAGGAGGTCCAACATCCAAATAATAGGTATTCCAGAAAGAGAGAAGACTGGACATAGTGGGTAGGAAATAATAAAAGAAATAATACACGAAAACTTCCCAGACCCATAGGGCATGATCCCAGATAGTGAAAGGATCCACCCAGTGTCCAGCTCACGTACTGAAAAAAGACTCATACGAAGGTGGGTCATCTTGAAATTTCAGAATAGTGCTAATAAAGAGACAATTATTTTTTTTTCTAAAAGCTTCCTGAAGGAAAAAAAATAATTGAAAATCACATTCAAAAGAAATCAGAGGGTTTTAGAAGGGATATATTCAGGACAACACACACAGAGGCTGAAGATTTAGCTAAAGAAGCAAGCAAGAACAGATGAGACAAATATTTACTGTAAGGAAAACACGTAATTAAAAAAGTGCTATCATACTCTACCACTTGACTCAGCAGTGACCATTAAACGTTACGTGGTCAAAGAAGCTGTGATAACGAATATATATCGCAATGGAATATTATTCAGCTCAACAAAGGAGATCCTGCTACTCGTGACAACATAGATAAACCTGGAAGACAGTATGCAAAGTGAAATAAGCCAGACACAAAATGAAAAATAGTACATGATCTCACTTACATGGAATCTAAAAACACCACGTAACGGGAAGCAGAGAGTATACAGGTGGCTTGGGGTGTGGGAAATGAGGAAGTGTTGGTCAAAGGAGACCAAGCTGCAGTCATGTAGGGTGGACGAGTCCAGAGCTCTGATGGGCAGCATGGCAACTGTTGTTAATAACACTACATGGAATGCAGAAGCTCTGTTACCAATTTGCCGAGGAACCTTTAGAAAATGACTTTACTTCTCTGCGTACCAATGTCCTCCTTTGCCAAGTGATGACAATGATAAAACCTGCTTATAATAGCTACCTTTCCTTACTTGTGATTCAAGTTAATTCATATAAATGACAGCATGAAGTATTATGTAAACACCAATTACTGCTTTTATTATGCAAGCACTTCCTCCGAAGAAAAACTAAAACAGAATCCTCTTTTCTAGAAGTCTTTCTCTGTGAAAGATAACAGTGCGCAGAGATCTAAAGGTCCCCCCCCACCCCACAGATGTTACTCCGAGGATCGATTCTTCTTACTAAAAGTATAAACCTAAGTTTCTCTCTTGATTTATCAAGTATTTGACAACTGTGGGTCAGTTCTTCCCTTTTCTTGAAACTCTTCTCTCTAGGCAGCCTGGCCTTACTACCACTCGCGCCTTCCTCCTTTTCTGTGTCCTTTGCATCTCTCTCTCTCTTTCTCTCTCTCTCTGCCCTCCAACAAAATATTTTCCCTTAGATAAGGAAGCCAAGCCTCCCTTTGTTTTTGCCATCACATTCCTTGTGCTCACAGGACTCTGTAACAATTCCCATCAGATAGTAGACTTTCAAATTCTCTGAAAATTTACATTTCCGTCTTTCTGTTTGACACCTCTGTCAGAATTATCTGAAAAAAACAGACGCTCCTCCTTGTTCTTTTCTTTCCAACAATGACATTAGTGACCTGTGAGTCATCTAGGTTAAAATCACCATGTCATCTCAGGCCCCGCTTTCTCCCCAAACCACTCCTGGGAAGTTAGTTGCAAATTCCCAAAGATTCTATTTGTCTATTCTCTCTTCTGATATCACCCCTTCTTTCCATCCCACCAACACAGCACTGTTACAGGTCCTAATTTTATCCTGGATAGCTACAATGGCCCCTAATCGATTTATTCACATTCTGCCAATTGCCACTTCAATCCACCCAGCTCTCAGAGTGGCTTTGATCACTCTGCTGCTTTGAAACAATTAATGACTCCCTAGTACCTCCTCCTGGAATACAAGATCCTGCACCTTGATGCTCTAAACCAACACATTTAGCCACATCTCTCTGCTTTCCTATGCACACTCTGTGTTCCACCAAACTCAGCTAATATTCCCTAGACGTGATTGGCATGTGGAGGGGGAGCGGGAAGAGGGCTTGAACTGACTACCCATTCTGTCTCTGTCTTGTGGCCTGTGCATCTTCTAAGGCCCACAAAGGCTTCCTCAATTTCTCTACAACCTTATATTGTTAGTCTCTCCTTTGCACTTGACACTTCATGGCTCTATCCTTGTGTGGGTATGTTTATGGTGCTCATTCTACTCTAACTTATAGCGGATGCGTTCATGATCAGTTTTATTTCCACCTCTCCCTCCTGAGACTTTAAATTCCTTGAGTGAGACAAGATGCCATGCTCATCGCCTGGCAGGCTGTGCCCAGGCCACACTTTGCACATGCAAATGCTTAAGAAATATCTTTGAATTGAAACTCACGAGAGTGCCTTCAAATGCCTTTTTGGAGTTCATCAGATATATTACAACCAAAAAAGAAAAAAATCAGAAATGAGGTAATCTTGCCAAGGACCCAGGGTTTGGTCCTAGGCTGGCAAATGATTAGGATAAAGGAAGTCTTAAATCACTGATTGAAGCTAGAATTCTATCAGTATTTTTTTTAAGTCTTGTCAGTGATATAACAGATGACATTCCTCCTCTTAAGTCAGTCTGTTTAAAATTCCCAAATAAAATCTTGCAGTGTGGAGCAGTGAAACGAACAACACATCACCCTAAGGAATCTTCTGAGTGGAAGTGGGCTCCAACCTTACCATCCCTGGGGCCGTCCTTCTCCAATCCCTGCCCCCTCCCCCACTCAGGGCTGCTTCTTCACTCCCTGAGCTATGAAACTGGGCCCATTCTACTCAGATGGAATAAAGAGCTAATCTCTGCAAGGGAGAGCAAGCTAGTCTCTGACATTACCAAGTTGCAGGCCTCGAATAAACACGGAGAGCTTGCTGCCCTGCCTCCAGAAGAAACATTTCTTTCTACCTCGCTCCTTACGATGACTGGGTCTTCTCAACCACTTTAGGGAATCAGTGCCCTGCAACCTGTCCTTGTTGAATCGTGCCAGCTCAGCCCACAGACAGGAAGGCGTTCCATTAGCCGTTGGCCAGGCAGTCCACAAGAGCATTTGCCCTGTGCTTTGTATGATTGACCTCAAACTTCAAAAGGCAAAGTGAGAGTAATCTCTGCTCCGCCCTACTTTCTTAGCTAAGAGCGCTCTGGTGCCCAATTTAGTGTGAATTTAAGCCGAAAGAGAAAAAAATGTTAAAGAATCGGGAAATTGAGCAGAGTTCTAAAAACGAAATTGACAAAAGAAAAAACGGAGCATGTCTTGAAACCCTGGGGAGGCAGAGGAGCGAGCTGGTGGTGCTGTATTCCCCGAGGATCCCCTTACTTCCCCTCCATCGCCCGGGCCACTTTCACTCCAGGCCAGTCTTCAGCGATAACTGAATATAATAGCGGGATGCCTCGTTCACGTTAAAGCAGAACCCCTCCCTGGGCCATCTACTCCCTGCCTCTTGATGTCTGTTTCCCAGGGTCGGTGGGTCCGGGCGGCCCCAGCGTCCCGGACCGGGCGGCAGCAGAGGGCGCTGCAGAACCACCTCCCCGGGCCCAGGTGGGCAGTGCTGGGCCCAGGCGGTAGCCTGGTCCGACCCCCGCTTCCTACCTAGAGGTGCGCGTTCTTTCTAAAACAGACAACAAAGCCCGCGGCGTGCCCAAGGTACGTGACTAGAGAAGCTGAGAGCCCGCGCCCTGTAAAATGAATCACCCTCTTTTCCGCCCTCGCTGGGTCTCCTGCATCTGGGAACGAAGCAAAGTTGCTCTTTCTGACAGATGGGAGCGCCGACCTCGACCTTCCCTTAAAAAAGACACAGCTGCCGACCATGAGCCGCCGGGAACTGCAGCCAAGTCACCGAGAAGCGGTTCCCGCGCCGCTCTCTCCCGGGGGACCCAATGGGGCTCCAGGTCTAGACTTCCCTGTGAATGGGCCGTCGGCGCACCTTCCACCACACTCTGTATCGCGCACAGTCCCTCCCTGCGCCCCGACGGCCCGGTGCGGCCAAGGGGACCCCTGTTCCCGGGGTAGCTCCGCGCCGGGACGCGGGGACGAGTCGGGAAAGCGCGTGCCTGCGGCTGGGCGCACTGTGCCTTCCTTGAAGCCCCCGGGGGAGCGCGGGCACCCCGGGGCCATTCTTCCAGGGGCTCCCAGCCCGCCGGCCGTCGCGCGCGTGTCCGTGGCTGTAGGAGAGAAGTGCCTACGGGCTGGAGAGCGCACCCGGCGTCCACGGTGTCTGCTCGCGGGGCAGTTCCACGCCCACAAGACCCAGGGCGCGGTCCCGGTTTCAGACAAGATTGGGTCTGGGGTCCCGGGCACGTCGCGGGGCGGCGGGGGCGCCTCCTTCCCGGGCTGCAGCCGCCAGTACTCACATGTCGGGCCCTGGCGACCAGGGCGGCGGGCGGCGGCCGATCGGTTCCCGCGGCAAGGGCGCTGAGCGAGGCTCCAGCCCCCCGTTGACGCCCCTCCAGCCCCGCCGGCGACGCTGCGACTCTGCGTCCACGTCCTCGCCCTCCTCCTCCTCTTCTTCCTCGGGCGCGGGGAAGGTCACCCTCGCCTGCTCCTTGCACTTCCTGACCTTGGTGGACATCACGCCGGCCACGGTCTGAGCTCAGAGATACCTACCGCGGCCCCCCGCCTCCGCTGCGCCGTCTCCCCACCGCGCCCGGCCCGCCTCCCGCGGCCCCAGCGGCCCCCACGGCCCCCGCGTCCGAGCGCAGCCCCGGGCGCAGGGCGAGGAGGACCCCGCGGCGCGGCCCGACACCAGCCCTTGGAGACGGTAGCCGAAGCCGCGGCTCCGCCGCCCACCCTCCAGCCCACGGCGGCTACGGCTGCCTGCGGCTGCAGCTGCGAGGAGTCGGCCCGCGGCCGAGCGGAGCGCGGGCGCTGCCTGCTCCGTGGCCCGCGCCTGCTCCGACAGCATCACTTGCTAGGACGGCAGCGGGACTCGGCACGGAGGCGCGGGAGGGGGAGGGCAGGAGACCCAGCGCTTCTCAGACACTGCCAGCGCGAGAGGACTCCGGCCATCAGGTAGGGAGGCAGGAGACTCCCTGCTCCCCACTGGGCCATCGCTCTTCCAGAGGCTCCACAGCCCTTTCCCTGTGGACACAAGTTTTCTAAGGAAGGAAAAGAGAAATCGGCTGGCTTGTAGTTCATTTTCCTGCAGGCCTGTTTACCCTGCAGGCAGTTTATCAGCTGCCAAGCAGCCCTTTTCCCTGTTCCTTACTGTGAGCTTAGTTGAACCAACCGAGGTTCCAGCGCACGTCCCTGAGGCCTTTGTACCCTGGGAACGCTAACGTTTTACATGTGCATCATGTTCTGGGATTTTAAAAAAATGAATCTCAAAAACATCTAACAGGATTTATATACCTTCCAAGGAATATTTTCCAGCAAAATTTAAAGCCTTTTTAAAACCAAAAAAAAAAAAAGTGCTTTAAAATTCAAGAGCAGTATTTCTTGTAGGAGAATAGGCTCATGGAATTGCTGTCAGAAGTAGGCTTAAGGATCAAGGAATGTATCCGTCGTTTCAGAAATAATAAAACTGAGGCCTAGAGAGAGACTGAGTGAACAACCCAAGGGAGGTAGCTAGTGACAGGCTCGGACTAATCTTAGGCCCGCGTATTCTCCAAGTTCCTATTGCCTCAAATAGGCAGCTTTCCAGCATGTCCAACTTGGAAGAATTACAAAAATACCAGACGTGCTATGATGAGATAAAATAAGTTATTCATTTTTAATTGTATCCAATTTTACCATATCTCATTGGGGAGCAATTCTTCCTGAGTTTAAACAAAACGCACATAAGGAAAGGTAGCTATTTGGAATTTAATGCTTAAAAATTAAGTAAAATATTATGTTTTTCTGAGACCATAATAAATCTTTATGTTTAAGGAAGCAATGTTTACTTATACACCTGACAAAGAAAAAAAGTAAATGTTAGTAGTAGGTAGTTCTTTACAGTTGGGGGAGCACCTTTCCCCAGCGGGCACAGATAGGTGGAGTGCCCAGCCCTTCAGTTCCCCCTCTGGACTATCTCCAAAGCTGGGCTGCACCAGTGTGCAGTCCCCCTGCCCCCGCCCTGAGGTCTCCAGCGGTCTCTCCCACGCCCTTTCATCCCCCAGGCTACTACAGAGACTGAGGTGCTGCAGTAGGTCTGTGAAAGTCCCTGGGGGCTTCCCAGGTTTCTCAGGTTGAATTCCAAACTTGGCCTGCTCAGCCCTGCATGGTCTGAACTCATTCTTCTGCCCATCCTCCCCCGTTGTACATCCTATCTTTGGTCACCCTGAACCTTTCACTCATTGACTGACATTCTGGACACTTCCCCACCTCCCAGCCTTTGTCTGTGGCTTCCCTGTCTCTGCACTGTCCCTTTCTTCCCTCCTTCCCCTGGCATACCTCTGCTTTGCCCTAAAATCCTAGGTTCCCTGTGTCTCTCATCTGATGTGCCCTCCCACATCCCAGTGAAGCTCACGGGGCCCCTGGTCCTTTCTAGGGTCTCTCTGTCGGTACCACAATCTTACCACTGGTCACACTGTATTGAAATTAGCTCTTTCTGTGCCTGTCTCCTCCTTAAGCTGTGAATTCCCTGAGGATGGTTTGGGATCTTATTTCCTTTGAGCTCATTGAGCACTCATCTTTTTGTCTTTGACGTTTAGCTCCCCATCTGATGTGCAAGATCAATAAATATATGTCTGTTGAGTGAATTCAGGAAGTTTACAGGGTGACAGCTATGGGGGTGGGGCTAGGGGGTGGAGGGATCTAGGTAAAAGGACTCATGGACATGGACAGCAGTGTGGTGATTGTGGGGGGTGGATCAGGGAGATAAATGGTAATGAAAAATACAATAAAGATTTTATTTTTTAGAGAAGTTGTAGGTTCATAGCAATACGGAGTGGAAGGTATTTCCCAGGAGATTCCCAAATACTCTCTGTTGCACAAATGCATAGCCTCCCTCATTATCAGTGTCCCCCACCACATTGTGGTCTTTGATAAGCTGACCAACCTACGTTGACACATCCTTGTCATCCAGAGTCCCTAGTTTACATTGAAGTTCACTTTTGCTGTTGTACATTCTATGGGTTTAGACAAATTTGTAATAATGTATCTTCCAGACATAGAGTAATTTCACTGCCCTAAAAATCCTCAGTGCTCCACTTATTCACCCCTCCCTCCCTCCCTCCTTAACCCCTCTCAAACACTGAGTTTTTTTAGAAAAAAATCATCTCTACAGTTATGCTTTTTCCATAATGTCATAGAGTTGGAATCATACAGTATGCAGCCCTTCGGTGTGGCTTCTTTCACTTAGTAATATGCATTTAAGTTTCCTGCACGTCTTTTCATGGATTGATACAGCTCATCTCTTTTTGGTGCTGAATAATATTCCATTGTTTGGTTATCTACAGTTTCTTTATACGTTCACCTACTGAACAACTGCTTGCTTGCTTGCAAGGTTTGGCAATTATGAATAAAGCTGCTATAAACACCCATGTGCAGTTTCTGTGTGGCCATGAATTTTCAGCTTCTTTGGATAAGTACCAAGGAGCACAATTGTGGTTCACATCCTCACCAGCATTGGGTGTTGGTGTTCTGGATCTTGTCTATTCTAACAGGTATACAGTGGTATCTCATTGTTTTAGTTTGCATTTTCCTGATGACATGCTGATTTGCCACCTGTCGATCTTTAGTGAGGTGTTTGTTAAGGCTTTTGGCCCAGTTTTATAAATGTGGTTGTTTTCTCACTGAGTTTTAAGAGTTCTTTGTATATTTTGGATAACAGTGTTTTATCACATGTAATTCCCCCCCCCCCACACACACAAATATTTCCTCCCAGTCTGTGGCTTGTCTTCTCATCCTCTTGACTCTTTGCTTTTTAAAATGAACAAGTCATTGATTTTCTAAGCAACATAAACTAGTAAGATGCAGGAGCTGCATGTCAGAACAATGACACCTGAAAACGGAGGATCCCTGAATGTCCTGGGATAATTAATATCCCAGTGCTTTTTAAGAAGAATTTGCAATATCCTATAAATGGTATATCTGTAATACTTGCAGCTCTGTTACAGGCCAAGGCGGGCCAGGCAGTTTCCTGACTTAAAACAAGTATTTTGAAGCTGCTTTATCAGTTAGAAGTTTGGAACTCAAAATTTACTTTATTACAGAAATACGTTGTAAGCGATGCTTCTATTTCCGGGAGGGTTCACAGGAGCCTAACTAGCTTACATTGGTTCAGCAACAGTATGGGGCGCTGAGAACAGAGGCTCTGGGCTGGTTTTAAACTGTGGCCCTTCTGAACCGCGCGGTGAAATCTCGCGAGCCCTGCCTGGTTCAGTGGGGGCGGGATCGCCCATTGGTCCCGCGTCTCCACCCGCAGCCGCTCTGCCCGGAGTCACGCAGCAGCCATCTTGCTTCTCAGGTGGATGTGAGGTTTTGCGGTGCTGTGTTCGGGTTCCCCCGATTTTACTGAAGTGCAAGAGTAGCGCTGCTGGGGCTTCAGGGGCGCTAAGCCGTGAAGAGCTTCCTTAAAGGGGAAGGTGAGTGCTGCAAAGTCCGATATTTTGGGAGGGAAAGAGGGACCACATTCACGTAAGTTTTTTTTTAGAGTATATTGTTAGAAGGGCCCTATTTTATTCTTAGTTATCGTTGTTAACCTCTCTCTGGAGGTAATTGATAAGTCACGCTTTATCCTAGGCATGTACGTGCAGGGAGAAGCATAGCATTTGGTGGGTTCGGTGCTCTCCACGGTCTCAGGCATCCTCTCCGGGTCTCGGAGCATGTCCCCCATCCATAAGGGGGCCTACTGTACTGGGTAAGAACTAGCCGCTGTTAGTTCACTATTGTGACTGTGGAACCAGCCACCCAAGTCTGAAGTTTGGGTCCTCGAGCACGGGCCTGCCCTGTCTGACTTGGATAGCGCTCTGTAACCGCAGTGCCCAAATTGTCCAGGTGTTGACGGCGCTCTCTTCCCCACTGGACTGGAAGCTCTTTGGGGGCAGGGATGGTGTCTCCGCTGACCTGGTCACACCAGGCCAACCATAACACGGGAACAAAGGAAGCGTTCAGTAAGTGGTGGCAGCTGGGACGGCAGACCCTGTGGGAATATTTATGGAATGAGGTTCCAGGAGTGAGGAGGAGGAAGACAATGTTCTTCCCCTGCCTTTGGACAGTGTGCCAACTTCCAGTTCAACCTGAGAGTGGGTGGAATTTTTTCTTCCATGTCTTCCTCTTCTTCCTGTAGCATCTTTTCCTATTTTATAGCGCCTGACCTCTCTGGTACCTGTGGACTTGGTGACTTGACAGCGCTTTACTTCCCCCATGATCTCTTCTCTCTGGCCTGTTCTATCCCAGAAGTGACCTCTGCTTCCCAGCTGCCCTTGGACCTCCTGTTGTTCCTCCAGGTGGGCTCCTCCAGGGCCGTTCCTCCAGGGCCACCAAAATTGCCATTCCCCCAGGCCCACCAACCACAGCTGGCTGTTAAAGGGAATGTGGCCCCGAGATTTCCATTTTTAAAAAGCTGCCATGGGTATCGATTTAGTGCAGTTACTAGCTGTGTATTAAAGGGAAGTGAAGGGAAGATGCTTTTGGGGGGCCGGGTGAGGAGCTACCAAGTAGTAAGCCAGCCTTGGGGTGACTTTCCTACAGGGTTTCTGACTGTCAGTGTCTCACTAAGAGCACTGATTTCCCCTGGTTCTGATTTCACATAGAAAGTCATCATGAGCAAGGAGGCACAAGAGTACTGCTAGGGAAGCTGCAGTTCCAAACGATTTAAGCTTGCCTCCCAGCCCCTGTCAGCGTCTGCCCATAGCAATCTCAAGGAAGGCTGCCAGCTGGAGGAGAGTGGACAAAGGGCCAAGGGGCAGAGCTAGTGGCTTTCTGTATAGTCTCAATCTTGAGAAAATAGGGACCGAAATATATTATCATTGGAAGACAATTTTCCACGAGTGTCTTACATGTCTGCACATCTTGCAAGGAGCGTGGCATTGGCTGCCTTTGTTCTGGAAAATCTTTTCAAGGGTGTCTGGATGGCAGATGGCCTCGGAAGACATAGATAGTGTCTGTCTCTGGAGCAAAGAGCAGGTTGGTTTACTATCCCGTGTAACGTCGAGAATGCTCCCGCTGGGGCAAAGGCCAGGCAGATTTCCTGATCATTATAAAAGATTCGTTATCCAAGCTCAGGGTTCCTCTGTTGGGATGCAGCCCATAGCACAGGTAGGTATCATCTGGCCCTCTCTTGTCAGGACAGGGAGCAGAGTCTCAAGGAGCTGGGACAGGAGGTTACACTCTGGCTACTGCCACTGCCGTGAATAATAACCTGTCCTTTGTCCGTGGTCCGGGACTTTCATACCTTCTGCCAGCATCCATGAAGCTGAACTAACTTATTAGCTTGCAAATAGTGTGAAATCTCAGACCCTTCATAGTTCTTGACAGTTATTACAGTTTACAGATGAAAAAGTTCTCAGCTCTCCCCAGAACAGATATCTCCAAGAATAAATTAGATTCTTAAAGAGGTGTTCGCACCTTTCCCAGGGGGCCAAGCGTGTTGTGAATTTTTCTGTGCCCAAGTACTCTTTTCCCTCCTTGCTCACGATGACTTTTTATGTGAAATCAGAACCAGGGGAAATCAGTGCTCTTAGTGAGACACAGCCTCGGTGAGGGCTCGGCTGTGTGACGACAGCCGGCGGGCCGCCACCGCCCCTCCAGCCGGCACTGCGCTTGGGTGCTTGCGGTAACACAGTGAGCTGTTGGCTTTCGTTTCCCCTGCGTGTACCTATGGAAATCAGATCTGTCCAGCCTCTATTTTTGGCAAGGGTAAGAACGACTACTTTATCCTAATCCGTATTCCTGCCCACCCCCTTCCAAAACCTATTTAAAGACATGTTCCTCAAAGTTATATTTGTCCTTCCTCGAGGGAGGAGAAAAGTACTGATCACTTACCAATGGGAAACTGGCAGAAACATGCCCTATACGTCACCTGTCAGAAAGGGAGTTGGAGAAAAAGAGAGGAGTTTCATCTTTCCAGTAGTTTTCCTTTTAGTGAGTTGAGTTAAAGTAATTATTCATATTATTCCTATGTGGGGTGAATCGTTAGGACGTACTAAAAATGGTGATAAAAACTAAAATGTAATTCTCTTTCCTTTTCCTACGCCTTTTTCTACCCTTTAATGTTGTATGTATTCTGTGCTACATGCAAGTTGCAAATGCAATTCCATCCTAAGGTCTGAACGGTTCAGTAACAGAGTTAGGATACAGTTGTTAGTCTCCACGTCACCAGTTCACCTTCCTTTGTTTTGTTTAAAAGCACCGGCATGTCCTTTCCACCAATGGATGAAGACAGACCTGACCTGCTAACACCCCAAGTCTAACCAGGTATGGATTTAGGGAGGGCAAAGTGGGCCTCACTTAAACACTGTAGAGATAAACAAGGGAGACCACCCAAAATGGAACTTATTCATAAAAAACTGTGTATTTATTCTTACATGTTTAAACCTCAGTCACCTTCAAATGCTCTCTCTTTGATGCAGTACATCTAATCAAGATGTTTTTTCCACTGCTCAGGACAGTTTTTAAACTCATCAATTTTGATGCCTTTTAGCACTTCTGCTGTTTTTTGTTTCACGTCTTCCACGTTGGCAAAATGTTTCCCTTTGAGGACTTTTTCATCCAGGGGAACACCAAAAAAAATTGCTTGGGGTGAGATCGGGTGAATAGGGAGGGTGGGCATGGGGGTCATGCCATTTTTGGTCAAAAACTGCTGAACACTCAGCACAGTGTGGGCAGGTGTGCTCGTAAATCACCCATCATGAAAAGGCAAATGTGTTGAAAGAAAAAAAATTCACCAATGCTGAATGCAGCCTCTCACAACAGTGCCAGCTAGTACACTGATACAGATGGGTTCCTGAGCACTCCCCCAGTGGGGGAAGCCAGTACTACAAGGGTCCTGCTCCAGAAGATAAATCTGTTTTTTGGGGGATCCCCCTCATAAAGGGCAATATGTCCCCATTGTTTTAAGCCATGACCTTCCTGCCTCCCTCCCTCCCCATTAGCTGTCTTCATCTTCAAATGTGACTCCTTTACCTTGTAATTCTTCACTTTAGGCGGAAGTGTTAAGAGAGAGCAAAAGGAAAGAAATAGGAGAGAAGATGCATGAGGTACTCCGCTTCTCCCTATATTCACCTGGAATAAATTACCTTAAAAATGTAAGAAATATCCATATACATGGAATGCTCAATGGTTTATTGTAATACAAATTTTCATTAAAATGATAAGATTTTCATACAGCAACATAAAATATATACCTCCATTATTAATATTTTTAAATGATGTAATCAGAATGTCTTTAAGGATAAGGGGAAGGGAGGAATTATACGGTCTAGAAAGTCATGAAGTGTGAATCTGAAACATACCTTAAAGGACACCTAGTCTGATCCCCTTGCAGTGCTCGAGTCCCTTTGCGCTGTCCCTATTACGTCCTTTCTTAGAAGAGGTTTAGATGCTGGTGCGGGGCAGGGATTGAGGGCATGGCTCACATGCTCATCAGTGAATCAGGCTGAGGAGTAGCTGCCCCTACCAGGCCAGTGGTGGCATCTGTTAGCGGTGGAACAAGTGCTTTGGGGGTCTGCAGGTGATAGGTAGGAGGGTACCCAGAAAGCACTGACTTCCAACACCATCTTGATCCACGAGGGCCAGAAAAGGCCGCCTGGACACGCACAGATCAAAGTCATGGAACTTCATAATCAGGGGTTGGAGATGGGAGTGGAGAGCAATTAGTAAGGGTCTTCATTATTATAAACCAAAAAGAAGGCAGATTATAGGCTTTTGTGGACAGTAGATTTAGGCTCGACTACAGACCCCGGGGGAAGGTAGTCAGATATAATTTGATGCTTTGAATCTTGGCTTAAATTGGATTTCTCCCAGGATCCCATGGGCACCCTGTGAGGTGCTTCTTGCTGCCGAGCTCAGGCGCACCACCCGAGTGGGGATCTGTGTGAAACCTGCTGTTCCTGCACACAGAAGTGCCTCTTGTCAAAGTTCCACAGTAGCCCTGGCTGCTGAACTGCAGAGAGGAGTCATTTCTTGAAAACATTTTGTTTTGTGAGGATTTTCCCCCTCATCAACTGTTTAGCTATCAGCTCACAATTCAGAAACCCCAGGGGAAGAGAGGGCTTCTCGCACATCAGAAAGGAAATGGCAGGCTCCCAAACCAGAAATGGCTTCAATTTTCATGTAAAGTCAGTGTGGTGAATCACAGGTGGATTTTTACCAAAAATTCATTGAAGGGCCTGTGCTGCCAGTAATACCTTATTTAAAAGTAATCAGCTCATCCTTGGCTAGAAATATTCTGTGTACTGTAGCCAAATGCTTTAAAATGTCAACAAAGGCACCTTTGGAGATAACTCGGCAAAAGCCCACTGTCCACAGATGAACTGATTTCCAGAGGAATAATAGAAGCTCACAATGAGCACAAACACGGATTAAGGATTTATGTGTTAGTGCTGTTAAGGGGGAAGAAATGGAATAGTTTATTGGGACGACATTTTGTAAGAACATAAAAGATCTTATTCATGAGTTTAGATCTTTTTCTGGAGCTACTTTGATATAAATGCAAAATACACTGTGGCCATGAGTGACATGATCATACACACAGAAAAGGTAAGACTGGTGTGTCAGGTGAGACAGGCATGGTCAGAGCCCACACACTTGGTCTCCCAGAGTCCCAGATCATCGGCAGCAGCAGCAGCAGCAGCATGAGCTTCTCTCTCCTGCTGTTCCTTTCTGTCGAACGTGCAGGGAGCGTTTATAGGGTGACGCCCTGGAACCCTACATCAAACCCGTCAGCACAGGGCGCAAACCCTCCAGTCTCCGCTTCACCTCCAGACGCCTTCACTGAACACACACAGAGAACCTGGGTGATCTGGCCTTTGTTTCTGCAGCCTTACCAACTGCCACCTTCCCTTTGAGACTTTGTACATGGGTTCCGTCTGCCTAGAATATACTCCTTCAAACAGTTATTGGAAGGTTTCTTTTTAAAAAAGCCATATAAAATTTTGCATATGACACAAGAGTAAAATGCATCAGTGATCACATATTAGTGAATTCAGCATTTATGTAAGTTATCTAGAATGCACTTGTCTTCAAGCTTTTCTGAATTAGCAAAAATTCTTCCCCATGTGGTGCAGAAAAATAAATGCTAGGACTTTTGTTTGTTCTATTGTTGAATGATTTAAGGCTTTATTATCTAATCAGTTTATTCTCTAAAAGATATTAGTCACTTTCTCAAGGCATACAGTTTTTTTCCTGTAAAATCATAGTATCTCATATCTAAGTCACACTTCAAAACTCAAGAGATTAGTACTTTTTCTATGTGGAAATGTAAAATATGCAATACACGTTCATATAAACCCATTTAATTCCATTCTTTGTCTCTTTTTAATCAAACATCCTCCCTTATCAGAGTTCAATCAATTATTTGATTAATTCTCTGTGTATTTTATATGATGTAAACATGGATATTCACAGTAGAATAATTTATAATAAAAAGTAGAAACCATAGGATTTTGGTAAAGAATTATGGTGTTTCCATGCAATAGAATACTTTATTGGCACAAAAGTCATGTGGTAGAAGTATATTTATGGGGAAAAAGTTCATGATATACACTAAGTAAAAGTTGTGAGTTATTGAACTTTATGTATGACTTTATACCATTTTCCTATACAAACCAACATAGCAAAAAGACTAAGAATTTTCACCTCTTCCTGGGGATAGGAGAGTGGAGAGAGGTGTTTAGGATTTATGATAACTTAAATTTTCCTTTAGCTTTTCTGTGCTTTTCAAATTTTATGCATTAACCTGTGTAAGTAAAAGAAAAAGATTTAAAAGTGAATTGCTCAAATAAAGATCAGTTTTTGTTTAATTTCATTATCCAAGTCAACCAATATTGTTTAACACAACCTAGTGCAAGATATTACAGAAGGTATTTTTAAAAGACAGTTTTTTTTCCTGCAGTCAAAGAACTTTCAGCCAGATTTTAGAAGAATTGGATGTAAAAATATAAAATGTTAGAAAAATCAATGAGGTTTAAATAACAAGTCAAACCAGGAATAGAAAGGTAATAAGCTCATATTAATTATATTGACATGTATTGCAATGAGGAGAGTCACTTCTCTGTTTAACTTCTGGCATCTTGCCCTGGCTGGTGTAGCTCAGTGGATTGAGTGCCGGCCTCTGAACCAAAGGGTCTCTCGTTCGGTTCCCAGTCAGGGCACATGCCTGGGTTGCAGGCCAGGTCCCCAGTGCAGGGCACACAAGATCACACGAGATGCAAACCCCATATTGATGTTTCCCTCTGTCTTTCTCACTCCCTTCCCTCCTCTCTAAATGTCAATAAATAAAATCTTTTAAAAAAACATTCCTGTGTCTCATCTGATACATTAACCAACCCATGCATTTTCTTTCCTATTTGTTGTGTTTCACTGCCAACTCCATCTTTTGTAAATAATCCTGTCCTTGAGTTCAATTTCCGTGGCATTTAGTGAAGCGCAGCTCTGAAAGCTCCCAGTTCCTTGACTGCAAGCCACTCAGCAACACACAAGAACCTGACAGTATACAGCTGTCATTTCGATCCCTGCTCTTGTCTGAGATTTCAATTTAGATGTAACACATACAACTTCCTTCCCTATTTCCTGGTGTGGATTAAAAGGTGGGAGAGGGGAAACGTCACTCCTTGTCAGTTAGGAGCTGGTGATGCACTTCGAGGTGCAGAGGGGAGAGTGCGGGGAGAAGTGTACAGAGGCAGCCAAAACCCTGGCACCTCGCACGTCTATGCAAGGTGGGCGGAGTAAAGACAGTGGGATGGAGGGTACCTAAAGGCATTTCAAATTGGGACCCTAACCTTGGTGGTTTTCCTCCCTCAGTATTTAACCATGTTTGTTCACCCTTCCCATGGGATTCTTGTCGTTCAGAGAAGCTAATTCCACTGTAAAGTAATGTATTGCTTAGTCCCCAAAGCTAACTGGCATTCTAACCTATAAGGATGGAAGCTGATGGTCTCAGTTTCCCTGAATGTTGTCAATGGGGTCAGTGAGGCCAGGAATTGTTGAGTCGCAGGCCTCTGTTGCCCTGTGTGGGTTTTCACGGGTCTCCTTCCAGAGTGGTTTTCGAGACCAGGTGTGAGTGCGTGCTTCCCCCGGAGGGGAGATGATGACAGGATATATTTAGAAAGTGGTGCATTGAGAAGTGCTAACAGGGTCTTCCTGACATTTCCTCATGCCTGATAAGTGAGAAAGATGCAGAGACAGTTCCCCATAGCACTTGTGAATTATATTTATCTAATGAAGATTTTAATTTTCCTCCTTATTACTGATTTCTCCTTCCCTCCCTCCCTCTCTTCTTCCTGCATCCCTCTTTTCTTTAACAAATTACATGCACATGTTTGAGATTAGATTCCATAGCTAGTACTAAAGAGTGAGTGTGTCTTTTCTCATTGATTTAACAAATACAAAAGTTCATTAATCCTCTTCTTTGGGGATGGAGCAGATATGGCAGTGCAGAGAAAAACAACAATGGCCTCCTCATTGAAACACAACTTTCCAACAGCTTTAAAAGCTAAAAATACTTTCTTTGAAGTAAAATATGGTAAGCATAACCAAATGAATACTTTATTCAAGTAATGTGTTTGGTGTAAAGACATTTTAGATCACTATTTTCCCATGATACTGGAAAGTTATTTCCCTGAAATAAAAATCTTCATTCAAGGATGACTTCCTGACATCACACTTATTCTTACATAATTATATGATACAAATTGTTCATTTAAATAAATAATCATTTCATAAAATAATATTTATTGAGCAGTTTTCTGCACTTGAAGCTAGACATTTTGTTAGTAAAATTATTGATGGATTAGAGATCAAAATTCTCCTCTAAGTGGGTTTTTCCTTCCTGGTAGTCACTATTTCCATTGTTCACTTTAGCTGAGATAAATTTAGGGTTTTGGAAAATGCAATGGCAGGTACTTTTTCTCTGCTGCTTTTGGCCAGCTGAGTATTCTTGATGTATTTTTACCTGAAAATTAAAAAGGCCTGAATACTTTGTTAGGCTCTACATTTCCAGAGGACAAGAACAGAAAAGGGATCTGATCCTGCCCAGGGTCCTGCCTGCCTCGCGGAGACCTGGGCAGAAAACGCAGCAAGTGTGCTGAAGGGCTTGGGAAGAAAAGCCGCTGCTCTCACAGCAGGGCTTAGAGCTGGCATCTCAGATGCTTCCTGGCCAGGTGATGTCCCCAAGGTCACTTGGTGGGTCAAGTCCCTTGCAAACCTGCCCTTCTGCCTTCGTCATCCTCCCAGTCACTGGAATCAGGTGGCCCTGGGCTACTTCTACCTGCCTGCTTGGACTGAGCGAGTCTTTGAGCAGCGAGGCGCTTTACATTCTGAACAGCTGGCCATGTGCACCTGGGCAGCCCTCCCTTCCACGTATCTGACCTTGCTGATCTCAGTATCTTGCATGATACTTCAAACTATAATTTCATTTTGAACTTTCTAATTGAAGTAGAACATGCATTCCAAAAAAGCACATCAGTCATGTATGTTCAGCTGGATGAATCAGCACAGCTGAAAGTCCGGCTGTAAGCCTCACAGACCCAGGAAGGGATGTCACCCCAGGACCCCTTTCCTGCCCCCTCCTGTCATTGCCCCTCTTGTTTCTCACAAAACCATGCCCCGCCTGTTTTTGAACTTGACCTAAATCGAACCATGAAGTACATGCTCTCTTTTGTGTCTGTCTCCTTTTGCTCCATATTATGTTTGTAAGATTCTAAAAGCTTTTTTTAAAATGAGTAATATTGTAATCTCTAAGATTTTAATCAATTATATGAGATGTTTTCCATATCCCCCCGTTCAGAAGAAAGGCAGCTTCTGTAAGGCATGCGTGGCATCCCTCCCCAGGGGATGCCTGCTCAGCACTCACTGCTCTCATTCCCAGTGGGAACCCACTTTTGTCAGGGTATCCCTGTCACCCCCCTTCCTGCGCACCCCATGTGATTCATGGTGGGTGGGCCTCATTGGTAGTCTTGCTGCTCCTCACCAGGGATTGGCTGAGGAATGAGAGTCCCCGTTTTGACCAATGAGACCTGAAGAGAGGTTTGGGGGGCCCTAGCACTGCCCACAAGGTGCCAGCAGAAGGGGCCCTTTCACTCCTCCTCACTGTGGTCATGTGGTTAAGGCTCAGGCCTCCAGGGCTACCCCACCACCAGCCCTGAGGAGGGAGCCAGGACGAGGGGGAGGAAGATGGCTCCTGCCGGACTGTGCCATCCCTGAGCCCATCTGGCCTTGCCATTTCCCGTTCTGTCATTCAGCAGGTCTCATCATTGTTTAATCCAGCTCGGGGTTTGCCTTGCTCGCTCACTTTTTAAACATACTGAGTGCTAGAGGCATTTTCACCAAAACATCTCCGAGGGGGGCTTGGATGAGAGCTGGAAGGCTGTGCCGCTGAACAGAGGGGATGCCAGGCTTTGGTCTTGGGAATGGGGTGCACGGGCAGCCTGCAAGGATGGGATGGTGTGGAAGGGTGTGGCACTGAGGGCACAGACTGAAGTGCAAATCCCACGGAGTGGGCAGGGGCTCTGTGGGCACGAAGCACGAAGGCAAAGGCAGCTGAGTGTGCCCACGGGCAGAGAGACTTGCCTTCCCACCCTGCCATGGAGGAGGAGGCAGGAAGCGGAGATCAGAGTGACCTTGGCGCAGGGCTGGCCTGCGGGAGCCGTCAGGGCAGTGGCCTGCACTGGCGGGCAGGTTGCCGGGTTGTGGTGGCATAATTCTCACGTCCAAGATGGCGGAGCTGCTCAGATAGTGGACATAGAATGTGACACAGGGACAGCAGGCTCTTGGCGTCCTCCTGTACCCTGGGGTGATTGAGAGTGATGAGAGTGGCAGGTTTTCTGTTCCTCCCACCCCCTGCCCCAGATGAGAGTAATTCATGGTGGCCACTGGGACCTAGGAAGCATGCCTGGGGGACTGCAGTGACCACGGAGAGACTCGGATGGGGCGGGTATGACGAAGGAACACTAGTTCTCTCTACGTCTAAGCTGGGGCTGTGGGGCCGACAGTTGCATTTACAAGCAGGTATTTTAATCCCTTTTAGGGACTGTATGTGACCTCTGTACCTGGTTTGGCCTGAGAGGGTCTAGTGTCTATCTTGAAGGGATGGGGCAGGTATTGAGGCCCAGGGACTGATGACGGTGCAGAAACCTCAGAGGGGCTAGGGACAGACACTGGATGGGGACAGAGTGCAGGCACCACTCTGACTCTGCCACACAGGGCAGGGTATGTGCCGGTGGGAAGGGCTGAGTGAGGCTGCAGACAAGCCGTGTGGAGACCAAGGGCACTGCGGATGCCTCCCATGGGGTTAGAATCTCACACTGTAGGGCGTGGAGATCACAGAGAACTGTATACCTGTCCACGGGCTGCTTGAAGTTGGCCTCCAGGTGACTGGAATCAGAATGGACTGGAAACCCAGAGCCTGGAAGTGGGAGACCAGTGGGAGCCAAAAGCAATAAAGCAGACTAGAGGGCGTGAACCTGGGCTGTGGCTGTAGATGGTGGAGTCACGAGAGGTCTGTGACGGGGCTGTATCGGGTTGAGTGTGAGTGCCGTCTGATCAAGAGGGACCGGACTACTGTCACTGAATCTGGCCCCAGAGGCTGATGATTTTTCACACCATGTTCCATTTTCCGCACAGCCATCCCAATTGGCAGGCTATTTAGGGAGCGTATTTGCAGCAAGATGAAACAAACAAGAAGCAAAGTGATGAAGTGGTACATGTGAAAAATGTGCCTGAAATAGACCCTTTGTCTTACCGGGTCAGCAGCGCTCCTGCGCTTGGCCATGCCCACCTGCGCTCTCCAGGGATGGTGACAGAAAGGGGCGTGTGCTTGGAACGCCTTGTACCTCCCTGCTCTCCCTGCTCTCTGTCGGAACCTGCCGGAAGCAGGTCAGAGCCAAGCAACTGAGGATGCATTTTTTAGTTTCCAGAATTTGATTCATCAGCCAGAGTGAATTCATTTTCTAAGCTGGAAAACTCACTTGGCACTTGATTCCGAAGCTTAATTCTCTTTCTCAATAAAGAGGAGGGATTATGAATGTGCTTCTATAAGAAATGGATGCCAAACAGCTTTCTTGATGATAAGAGAGGTAACAGTGCCTTTTAAAGTCGTGCTTTTAAAAGAATAACTTCAATGTCTTCTCTTCCCGAGGGAGGGTCATAGAGCCCTGTGTCAGGGTCATATTAGCTGCTTCACAAATGTCTACAAGAAAAATATCAGCAAAGGGCTGGTGCAAGAAGAAGACATTAGATGGGAAAAATCCCAAACAGTGATATAGCTGTGAAGCTGTTACGCCAGGAGAGTCATCTGACACTCAGGAAACTAGAAAATAAGATCTTCAGAGAAGAAAAGAGGGAAGGGGTTGACGTAAGGGCGATTTGCTGTGCTCATTTCCAATTTGAGTCAAGAGCTGGGAGTCACTTTAGAGGGAAATCTCAGTTCTGGAGATGCTACACGGACGTTAAATGACTCAGTCCCTCATTTGTTTGTGTCCAAGTACATCATGGGGACTTACGAAAGACCCCCAGAGCCCGTCACTTCTTCCTTCAGAACAGAGTAGAGCTCACAGCGACGGCTTAGTCCTGACTGTGGCTGTTTAATAGACTATTTATTCTCCCAGATGCATGTTGCTTTTTGTAATCTAAACTAGTGTTTATGGCACATAATACGTAGAATGAATGGCTAATCCTCAAAAGATAATCTTGAATATTTGTGTATGCAGCATATTGTGCTGTATAGGAGATCCTGCACAGCACCAGGAAAGGAAAAACGGTATTCAATGCAGAGCAATTAGTAGCACATAATGGATGAAAAGCATTAAGCAGTAGTGAGGTAGTGTGCCCCAAATCACCCTTGCAATGCCATCCATTGCTGAAAATTTCCCAGAGGATATGGGAATAGAGGGATTCTATTCTAATTGCATACAACAAGAGGGAAAAGTGCTCAGATGCCTTAAGAATGTGTTGGGGGTAGAGAGATTTTGAACCAGGAGGTGAAGGTAATATTCTGCCTCTGGAAGTCGAAGGTCTCCACCGTGATCCCAAGTGTTGTTGCTCATAGTAAGCATCTTGGCCAAACAGGAATAAGAAGCCTGAGTCATTATCGTGAATCTATACGTCAAGATGTGAGTAAGGAAAAAAGGTGTAAACTGGCTAAAATTCTCATTGAAGCCAGTTGCCCTTTAAATGCATCAAGGCATTCTTAGAGATACTGTCGTCCCTCACTATATCATGGTTCACTTATTGCGGCTTCACTCTATTGCGGGTTTTAAAAAAAATATGTATCTAATTCTGTATCATGGAGTTTTCACTATATCGTGGGGTTTTGCGGTCTATAGGTATTTATATAATATTTATGATTTTAATATGAAGTGTTTATAAGAGTGTAGGAAAGGTTAATAAGAGAGTGGGAAAGGTTTATAGGAGTGCGGGAAGGGTTTATAAAGCCTTAAAATATATATAAATAATAAAATAAATATAACGCCACTGCTTTGAGGATTTTCACCTATTGCAGGGGTCTCTGGGACGTGACTCCCATGAGAGGTGAGGGATCAGTGCACTGTCATCATGAGAAGAGTAGCAAAGTAGCACCACTCTTGAGTGTGGACTGACAGTCAACAATAAAAGCTTTTATCCGTGTACAATAATTATTTCATTGTATATTGCCACTCAGAAATTTAATAGTGACTTGGATGTAACCCAGACTCCCTTCCTCTTTCTCCCTCCCTTCCTCCCCAACTTCCTTCCTCCTTCCATTCAAACGAAGGGAAGGGATGGCATAGCCAGAAGTTATCATTTCCAAAGCCAAGGAAGTCAGCTGAGGATTTCCATAGCGTTGCTAGCTGTATTAATTACCCATTGTCACACAACCAAAGCTCTCAGAACGTTTCGATGTCCAACAATCATTTATGTAGTTCGCGATACCCCCTGTTCACAAGTGGGCCATCTGGGCCAGCCTCTCCTGGGCTCCCTCACTTGTCTGCATGCAGCCATGCGCCGTGAGGGAACCTTGCCCCCAGGCTTGGCTGGCGCCCCTGGCTCTCCTGCAGGTGCTTCCTCGCCCTCCAGCAGGCTGCCCAGACTGTGTGCCCCGGTGGGGACAGAGGCCCGACGGAGACCATGGAAGCCTGTGGGGGTTCTTGAAGCTTAAAACTGGGACAAGCTCACTTCTGCCACATCCTGTCAACAGGCCACAAGGCCGACCCAGGTTCCAGATGTGGGAAATGGTCTCTGCCTCTTGATGGGAAGAGATGCAAAGACATGGATTTGGGGAGGCTGTTAACTGGGACCGTCAAGTGCTCGATCTGCCATATTAGCTCCTATTTTTCTAGTACTTTAAAACATGTATTACATTCGGGAGAGAATATTCCATCTTATTAACTGTCCCCCACGCTTGCGTGTGCAAAGGTGGTCATGGATTGGACTTTCCTCCTTTGACCATGTAAGGGATCATCTTCCCAGACTTTCTAGTGCTGAACCTCCCTCGCATGCTGGGCAGCACCTCACCCCACGGCGGCTACCGTTCCTTCATCCCGCTGAGTGATCTCATTGCCCGTATTGAAGTGTGCTTTCTTATGAATGGTCCATAGTCTTGTGTGTGTGTGTTAGATTTGTTATTACAGTTACAATTTTCCATCAGAGGGGAATTTCCAGTGTAACAGATTTTGTCCTAGAGAGTATTATGTCATAGATTGCTATGTTCTGGCACGATTTTTAATCCTGTTTCTCAGTCCCTTTATTGTTTACTAGATGATGCACTCTGCGATGCCCCCAAGTTTTCCTGCCTCCTCAAGACTCCACACACCTTTCATTTGTTCACAGTGCGACCCAGGGAGAGGCCCATTTCCTGTATTGATACCTGTGTGTAATCCCCTCACCTGGAAGTGAGGGCATGTGCCTGGTCTGTAACCCATAGAACACAGCTAAAATAATGGGATGTCACTCCCCTAGTCAGGTGATGTAAGGTAGTGACTGCTGTCTTGCTAACAGACTCTCTCCCTGACAGGCTGACCAAGCAAGTCCCCAAGCTGGTAAAGAAGCGAGGGTAACCCGTGGCCGCCAGCCCTTGAAAGATGGTAGCCCTCCAACACCCAGTCCTTTCCAGGGAAGTCCCCAGGTTGAGACCTGGCCTTGGCCACACCTCCCTGCAGCCTGTGGGATGGAGAAGGCAGAGGTCCCAGTGACACCCCGCCTGACCCCCAGAAACAGTGAGTTTCCATGTATTGTTTCAAGCTGCTGGTGTTAGCCAGTAACAGCTAACCAGTACGCTCTGAATAATGGATTCTCAGGGGAAGAAGAGCCTTCAGAAATGCCACATGGTTCAAGCTCATGTTCTAATGCAAATGTCCTCAAAGAGGATGTTCCGCTTATGTTCAGATTGCTCAGATGACAGAAAGCACACTCATGTAAAATGTAGTCTGTTCCATTTAGGGAAATGACAGTTTTTAGGATACAGTTAATTTTAATAAGTTAACTATTTATTCCCAGGTCCTGACCTAGAATAAATAGTTAGACCTAGAGGTTAGAATACTAAACATTGAATTGTTTTAGGATAGTTACCCTTTTTATCCCTAACTTCTGTTCTTGTTTACACTGTAATGAAAACTGTGAACATTCTGAGACTGGGAACCAGTCATATGTAAACATTTTTGTATCTCCAGAGCCTGTAACAGTCCCTGGCATAAAGGAAATGTTCTACAAATGTTGGTGGAGTAACATTGAGTTATTGATGTTAAATATTCCTAGCTCTTCCCAAGATCCTTAACATGATAGAATTTTATATATATATTTTTCATAATCTGATGTAAAATCTCTGCCCATTTCATCACCTCTGCTTCTTAACGACATTTCTGCCATCTGTGTAAACTGAGGACTGTGGACTCAGCCACCTTCTGATAGATCGGTGCTGCTGACCCAGTGCCCCACCAGCTTCTGCTGCGCTGTCCCAGGGCTGGGGACGGCCAGCCGAGGACAAGGTCCTGCTCACTTCCGATTGGTTGAATCCACTGGGTCCGATTAGTCCTGGCCAGTCAGAGGGCCTGTTTGCAAGGACAGGTCACACTAATCATCCCTTATTTTTCTAAGTAGATATTGAACAGCTGGAAAGAAAGCAAATTAAATTTGCTTGAGAATACAATCTCTTCTTAAACAGTGGCTGAAAATTGTCATGTGTTTATATTGTCTGGTGGTGGCAATGAGAGGTATCAGTCAGATCTCTTTAGATTAAAAGTGACTTGATTACACCAGATTAAACCAAACTGAGTTAAACCAAGAAGGGAATTTGTGGGTCCTCATAACTGAAAGTGGGGGTGAGAGTTTGAGCTCACCAGAACTCAGATGCTCAGGTGCTGTCATTAGAAATTGGTCTCTCTCCGTCCCTCAGATCTACTTGCTCTGGGCTGACTTCTCTCCCAGGCTCTGACACGTCACGAGAAAAGTGGCAGCCAGCAGCTCAGGCTGATATCCTGTTTGTTAGTGAACTCTAGGAAAGAGCGAGCACCTCGTGCCCAATTGCTGGCAGATATCCAGGAGCTAAACTTTATTTAACGAGATGACTGAGTAAGTAAGGTGTCCATTTCTGAGATAAGCACTGAGTCCAGGGACTTGTTGGACTTGACCAACAAGCCAGGCTCACGCATGCGCCCTGGAGAGATGGAAAGAAAAAAGATAAAGAAGACACTACTAAGCCCCTGGCATAGTTAGTCGATGTGCCGGGACTAAAACAGGCCACATGATTTTTTCAGTGCCTCTTGTTCAGACTTTATTAAGAATTTCATGACTACAGGCAGGCCCGTCTGGGTCTGGGCTTGGTGCAGCTATAGAGGGTGGACCCTCATGAAGCTCAGTGGCTGTCCCCAGATACTCCTTCTTTCTCACATGGCTGTTCTTTTAGGGAGGTGGTCCCATCCTCACACCCAGGAGGGTGCAGTAAGCCAATGGTGTACCCCCATTCCCTTCATTGGTAACTGGGTTAGACGTGTTCATATGATACAGTTCTGGCCAATGGGATCTGATTTCATCTTGGACAGAAAGAGACTCGGGAGAAGCAGCACCTCCTTCTTTCCTAGACATTACATCTGAGCAGCAATGGCCGGCATTGCTAAGTGAGGGACACATCCCTGAAGGTGGCAAAGTGGAAAGAGAAGAAACCCATCAATTAGTGGTTGAATTCACCAGCCATGATGCCACTCCTGCTCAGGCTTCTTGACATGTGAAATAATATATATATTTTTTAATTAAGCCAGTTCACTTAGATTTTCCTCATAGCTATAAACAGCTCAATTTAACTCTTAGTAATCAATGAAATTCTTAATAAGAGTAAATTTATACATAAAAACAAGGCCAAAGAAACAGAAATGCCAGTCGCAGTGCAGAACAGGAGGTCAGGCCCCCTGGCCGGTGCCCCCCCACTAAATAGGCCCATCTACACTGTCTAGCTGTCTCGTGAGATGTTAAGCATATGCTTGGGAAATTTTGAAACAGAAGCTAAGTAACAAAATATGCTATTAAATGGAATGAAAACCCAGGTTTTAGAAACGGTTGTGATAACAGAACCTTGGACTCACAGACGTGAGTAAAGGGGAACTTGTGAGTAAAGGTTTCCAATCCCAAAACAGAAACAGCCCTTGAACGTGGTTTTTGGGGTCGCCTTGGAAACAACCACCGAAAGTGAGTCTTTCTTGAGATGCCGCTAAATAAATGTATTCTGAAGCTATTTGTTATACGTAGGACTCTGTCTGCTGTAAGGAATAGGAAGCCCAACTCGGGCTGACTTAAGCTGACATAATCTGAGACTCCACGGGGGGCTGGATTCTGGCCCAGTTGGATCCAGGCTCAAGTCTCCCTGTTTCTCCATCTCCTGGCCCTGCCCATCGTGAGATGTGCGGTGCTCCGATCTGGCTGCTCTCCTCACAGGCCCTGCCCTGTGCCAAGAGGGGGCGCGTCTACTGGAGGCCCCAAGAGGGACTGTGAAGGAGGTGTGGTTTCCGAAGGGTTTTGTGGAAGGAGATCTGGGAAGGGATTCCAGGCAGACAAAAACAAGTGCTATTTGTGCTATGGATTCATGTTGAAATTTTAGTTTATTCATAGCAGGGATTGCAGCGAAAGACAAATGTTATTCGCAAGTCAAAATGAGGAATTCTGATTCCAACACTAACTTGTTTTTAAGCTAAGGGTTTTTTTTTTCTTAATATACCAATTAAGTGTGGAGGATCGGGTTAATATTTTAGTCTTCTGTCTAATCATTCCAAAAGCTAATTTTGTTTCTAATTGAAGGGGGCTGTGAACATGTCTAATCTCAAGTGTAAACTGAAATAGGAATGAAATTGAAACCAGGGACATCCTTTGTGTTACCGAATCAGAATGATGACAGACAAGAGGTAACACAGCGAGATTCTTGAGTGAAGCTGTCTATTATGCTCCATCAAAGCGACAGTTAAAAAGCCTGGATGCAAAGTCGTATGACGTGATTCCTTGTCATGAAAAGACGGTTCAGTTAGGGCGCTGCCTTCATGCACTAGAAAGCAGCCTCGTGTTTCTTCCTTTCTCTTAACCAGCCTGCATTAAGAGCTTCTGGTCACAGGGTATAGACCGTGTTGAGTTCCTAGGAAAAGGATGGCACACTTCACATTTTCAACTGACCTGTGCATTTACTGTGAGTTCAGGGGCTCACCTTTGCAAAGAACCAGATCTCCAGATCTGCATGAACTCAATGCAGCCGCATTTTCATTGGCACAAAGACAAAGACGTTAATTTCTTGTCTTTAGAATAACAAGACGTCCTTTATTTCCAATAGAGGTAACTTGAAAACATTGCAGTAATTCATGGATACTGTGTAATTGTAAGACATGTTATTCCAAAGGCTGAAGAAAAATGAGCTATTTAAGAGGTGGTTTATCTGAGTCAAAGTTATGGCATTGCTTTGCATGGAGCCTTCCTGGATCTCACGCATACACAGCTCCTTTTTAAGTTATCACCTGCGTTGCTGTGCAGTGTGACAGCGCGGCAAGTGACGAGGCTTGGGTGGGGGGGAAGGTCATAACCAAACGAAGAGATATCTAAAAAAAGCCCAGTTCATGCTCTATCATCTTTTTATATCTTATTAAGCAGACAGCATCCATCACCACAATGTACAATGATAACATGTTACTAAATGAATCTGAAATGAAAACTGACCATGGCTGGCTTTCCCTTAGAAGGAGGAGGAGGCGTAATTCATTTCAGTGGAGGAATCAATCTCCTTAAATCTCTGTGCAGCTCCTCTTTCCTGACAAGAGGCTGTGGAGGAGGAGAGGGGGACTGAGACCCAGAGCATGGCCCGTGGTCCCCAGAGTCTGTGGCCACCCGAGGGGGGAGGATAGAGGTCAGACAGAGCTGCGGCACGCTCTCCCACACTATTCATAGCAGCGAGGACCCCTGCTGGCTTTGTGGTTGTAGCTGTTGGTGGTGGCAAAAGAGGGAGGCAGAGCCAGAGCCAGAGCCAGGCAACTCGGCGGGGCGCTGCGGGTGGTGAAGCAGCCCAGGGTCTTCAGAGGAGACAGTCCAGGGTTGCCCTCCAAGTCATCTGCCCGGAAGTCGGCACTGTAACCTCCTTGCCATTCCTTGGGATCATGAGTAAAAATTTTCTGTCTGTCAAACTGCACTGGTTTTTATGATGGGGAGGGTACGGTTGGAATTCAAGGCATAACATCCTGAGTTCCACATCCAAGGTTGTGTGCGTGGGGGAAATGGAGACAAGACGTCGGTGGGACTGAGAGCAGGAACTGAGTCACACACGTGCCCGGAGGTTGGCACAGACAGTCTGGGAGGCGAGGGGGTCGCAGCATGAGCTGGCACCTGGGTCACTGACATCCCAGTAGCTACTTTCCCTGTCACAGAGGTGTGTGGAGCTCCGGGCCTTAGCCTGAGCGTCTGCATGGGCCCTCTTGTTCCTTCCTTACGACAGTTCCGCGTGGTTTTCATTGTTTTCCCTTGCTCAGATGAGGGAATTTGGGGGCAGCAAAGCTGACTAACTGGCCAAGGGATGTAAGGGCTGAAGCTGAGCAGAGGGCAGATGCCCGTGGTACACAAGGCCCCACCCCCAGTTGGCCCAGACCCCTTCTGGGGGCCCCACCCTGACTCTTGGGCCCCCACTCCTTCCCTTTAGTGGGAATAACTGCGTGCTGCCTTTCAATGCTGCCCCAAACCCCCAGGTGTTTTTCAGTTTTGGAACACATCACTATTGTCCATAACAAGCTCTTCCTAAATATATAATTAGTATGCGTGAAAGGAAAAAGGTGTGATACCTAATTTCTAGCCTTTTGAGAATTACAACCAAGTTGGGTAAATAAGATAAATACTAAAATAGAAATAAAAATCAATGTATGGCATGGCAAACTAAACCCCAGAGGCTCTGCTGATGTGGGATTCTGTGAAGTTCTGGAAGGGAGGTGGCGGTGCGGGACTCTGGGGCAGCTCCTCGGAAGCCGTGCGGGTTTGGGCAAGTCACTTCACCTCCCTCTGTCACGGCTCCCACTGACACTGCAGGGAAGGTCAGAGCACTTGCTTTACCCTTCAGAGCAGTGACGTGATGTGAGTCTAAGTGAAATGACAGATGGAAAATTGCTTTGTAAATCGCAAAGTTATACAGATTCCAGGTGTTGTTCTAGAATTCCAGTGCAAACGTGCTTGTCTGCCAAGTACTTAAGAACTGCCTGTCATCTACATCAAAGGCCAAATGCCAGGAGTTACAATGGCCAGTTTGTTCAAACAAGGCGTCACTTTGCTGTCTCTTACTGGCTCCTGGGGGCCAAGTTTCAGGCGGGAGAGCCGGCAGGGGGTGTAGTGAAGAAGTAAAAAGAGCAAATGTGACCAGCTGACCAATGGGGCCCTGCCCTCTCTTCTTGCAGCCATGGGACCAGCTGGTGTGACACCTGGACATTTCTCAGGAACTCTTTTCTTCGCTGCATCCCCACTGCCATCCTGGGGCGCTCCTTGCCTCTCACCTGGGCCTTGCCTGAGCCCCTCGGTCTACCGCCCACACTGCCACCACCAAGGTCGCCTTTCTGAAATGCAGACGTGATCCGTGGCTCTCCAGCCTCCATCCCCAGACCGCTTGCCCAGGGCCTGGAGCAAGTGTGGCCCATCAGTGTTCACCTCTCGGCCTTTCTCTGGCTGCACCCTCAGGGCACCGTGACTCTCTGCCTTGCAGTTCTTCAAAGAAGCCACCACCACAGCCACACTTTGTATGTGCCCTTGCCCTCCTCTTCATGGTGATTTGTCACCTGCCCTTCAGGACTTGGTCGACAGCACCCTCCTGTCTGTGCCGTCTCCCTGGTCTGCTCCTGCCCCGTCCCGCCACCCCTACACGCAGAGGCAGAGTTAGGGCTGGCTTCGACCCGTGAACACATGGTGTGTGCTCCTTGCCCAGTGTTTTCCACAGGAAGTGTCATTATTCGAGAAAGGGCAGGGAAAGGCACAAAGTACAGACACACCAGGAATTGAGGACAAGGAGCCACTAGAGTGAGAAAGTTTTGCTGGGGTATAGTTTGCACAGGGACATCTGTGCCAGAACAGGGTGCTCTGGGGAGAGTGCCCCCTGGCCCCCAGCCCCCAAATGAAACAATATGGATTTTTATCCAAATTCTTTTTGATCTCCATGAAGACCATTTTTTTAACACCATGAGGACAATAAGACCTTCTCAATATGATTTTGAATAGTTGTCATTTACTGAGTACTTATGGCTAATTACTGAGCCAGGCTCTTTGGCCAAGTGCTCTGAGAGTAGAGAGAATGGAAGCTGGCAGAAGTTAAATAACTTGCCCAAGATCATACACTGACTAAATGACAAAGCTGTGACTTGAGCTCATGTCTGTCAACTCGGAGCCTCAGTTCTGAATCCCTGAGTGTCCTGCCCCTGAATGTTATCATATTTGGACTAGGCCCTGGAACACCCACAACTGGGCTTTCCAGCCCCAAGTTTCCCGTGTGGCGCATGGAGGGCTTCAGCAAGCGCGTGTCGAATAGGCACAGACAAGGGGGGCCCGGTAGCTCAGCCTGACTTGCTGGTGTAAGAACGGGCCAGGGTGGCTGCCCACCACTGCTCTGCTTCCTTCTGGGAATGCTCCCTTCCCTGCTCTGGCCCTACGCAAACAGGGCAGCTGTCACTCCCAGATCCCGCTCTCATGCCCTCTCTGATTGGCAGTTAGGGCCCAGCTGGGCAAACCCACGCTGGGCCAGCCAGCGGGACTACCCACTCATGTCCCTGCTGGGGCCAGAGTCAAGCCTCGGTCTTCAGAGGCGGTGAAGTTAGATACGTGGGGCATGAGAGCAGCAGGTGGTCACACCCCTGTGAAGAGGTCGGTCGGAGAAGGAAAGGCAGACTTTGGGCAGAAACCGACATTTGAGAGAGAGGAACCCTGAGGAGAGATGGAGAGGAAGTGGGAATGGCAGAGTCTGAGCCCTGGTACCACGTGCTCCTCAAGCCTCAGCTCCCCCGTTGCCCGTGCGTGCCCTTTGCAGCACCGGGTTCTCACTAACACACAAAGTCCTTGTTTCCCTGAGAGAAAGGGAGAAGACCATCTGTTTTCCACCTCTGTGTACGGCTCGCACCTCTCCCTCTGTCTCTAAGCTGAGACGGCGTGGTCCTCGACAGAGCAGAGGGACACTCTGCTGGAAGTAATTCACCAGCAACACTCTTGTGTTCCTGTCTCCCTCGTCAGGACTTTTATATTGTAAAGGAGCTTTCCTGACCACTGGGGAGCAAGGCACAGCTGGTTAAGGTGCCCCTAGTTCTCCAGAAGAGCTGGCACTGGAGTGTTTATTCTGGAGAACGCTGGGGCCTTGATTAAAGACCGAGGTTCTTTGCCATCCTGGACACAAGGAAGCAAGCTGAGCTTAATTCAATTCATCATTAAACTATTCTATACTAATTAACTAATTACTATATTACTTGATTTAAAGGACAGGTGGATTAGGAGGTAACTCTTCCCCTATGAAAATCTTGCTGCAAATGAAATCATGGCTTGCTGCAAATACTTGTTTTGAGGGTCTCAGATCCTGCCTGACAATGTACAAAATCTCCCCTTGTAGGGAAACCGAAGGTCATGGTGGGCCCACTATATTTCCCTCACACATGACTTACTCAAAAGCATCTTTATCACACGGAGCAAGGCAGCCAAGTCTGCATACTTCACAGTGTCACCTGGCTGGGGGCACCAGTGGGGCCCTAAATCCAGCCGTCACCTCTCACCCTAAGCCCATGGGGCCATCTGCACTGCACGGAGGCCCCAGACAGACCGGCGCTGGCCCTATCAAGAGCAAAGCACCCTGCCCAGGGCTGCAAGCTCTCCTGAAAGAAAAATAACAACGGGTCACATTTTCCCATACGAGTTAAGCGTGCACACTCCCACGGAGTGCTTATTCAGCTAAATGGACACATTATGGAATAAGAAAGGTAATGCTTTCCTTGGTAACATGCTGAAAGAACAGTGACAGCCAATGGTTACCTTACACCACATGTCCTGCTTCTTCTCATGGCTTTCTTCCTTACACTTTGGCTTCCACTCGGCCCAACAGCACCAGGGTTGGTGACCTCCCTGTTGTATCCTTTGTCCAGTAGGACACTTACTTTAACTTTAAAAAAATCACTTTCTATCAGTGCTTCCCCATATCTTCACAGCACCCCAGATCCTCCCAGCATCCGTGACTGGTGAGCAAACAGCCCCCGCACGTGGCACAGCCGCACGCCCATCGCGGGGCTTTGGTCATCAGCACTGATGGTGAGCGCCTCTCCGTGCTCCCCATTGTTGGCTTTTTTACACCCACGAAGGTCCTGGACATGCTCACGGTACTTTCTATAAATAGCAGCCCCACATTCCAGCTTTCTAAGGAGCATGTTCTGCCAAACATAGACTGTGGAGACAAGTAATCTCTGTTTTTCTTGCGGTATATCATGGGTGCTAATTCAGGCTGAGTTTTCCCGATCCCATCCCAGCATGACCTTGGTTATTTTGGTTCTGTCACAGAGGGCACCATCTGACTTCAAGTGCTGGATAGTTGGAGCTCAGGCCAGCAGTGTCGAGGCCTGGGAGTCTGGGGCCTCACAGCTGCAATCCCCATCAACGGGAAGGGCCACGCTGTGGCTAAGTAGTCTCACGGAGAGTCTGATCTCAAAACCAGAGGTCTGGGAGGCTCTTGGTGATTGGAAGAGCCCTCAAGCCATTTGAAAGCTGGGGTCTGGCTATCCCTGGCTGAGAACTTCCCCAGCTGGGGCAGGGACACAGCTGCCATGGCCTGGAAAGCAGGAGGGAGCCCAGCAGCTCTGTGGGATATGTGACTAACACCAGAGGCCTCGAGTGAGACTCGCTCAGCCTCTCAGCCGGAGCCAGCCCTCGCACAGCCTGGGTGTTACAGGCCGTGACTTGGGAAGTCTTTCCTGCTTTTTGCTTGTTTTTTTTTTTTTTCAAAAGTGCATGCCATTCAGCACCAGAAATGTGAGAGAAGTCTTTTGGAGTTACTTGTTAGGGGTCTTCATTTTGGATACATTTTTTCCCCTTCAGACACTTGGCCCTTTCGGTCTGTAATCTCAGGCCCTTCTGACACACCAGAGCTACCCCTGAAGTACGAGGGACCCATACAGTGCATTTTCAAACTGCGACATCACATCCTTCCATCACTGCTCCCAGAACAACCCTGGGCGGGAGGCGGGGGCGGGCGGCAGGACTTGTCTTTCCCGGTTTAGAAGTGAAGAAACTGACCTGGCCCTGATGACGTGACTGGTCCACAGAGGACATCCAGAACCCAGACCCAAGCCTCGGGCTCTCTGCATTTTCACCAGAGCACCTTTCGTCTTAGGGACAAGTGTGACTTGCGTGGTGGAGAGGACGTTGGATCACAGCCCCAGGACTTACAGCGGGAGGCGCTTACGATGGTGGTTCAGTCTTCCTGAGCCTCAGCTTCCCTTTCTGTGAAATGAAGTCCCTCTTGACACTCACGTTCTGTGACCCATGGCTAGGCAAACAGAGCCATCGGGAATCTTTCTTTGCTCCACATACAGTACAGGTGTGGTTTGTGCATTTTATAAGCAGAGGAAAATAGAAAAAATTTGAGTGATTTCTCTCCTTCTGTCTCTTGCTCTTTCACTATTCCCTCAGTCTGCTGCCTGGGGTGAACAACTTTCTGGTCTTCACATCCTCGTTTGTGTCAGCGGCCGCCGACCGTGCTGCTCCCACCCGATTCTACTGAGTGCTCCCACTCTGTCTTCATCAAGTAAACCTGACTACGGTGCGAACACTGAGCACCCAGACAGCACGCTGGGGCTTGTGGGAGGTTAGGTTGGTGGCTTTTGCTCTGATTTGAGGTTCATCCTGCAGAATTTTGTTGGCTTCTATGCTTGTGTTGAGGACAAATACTTTTTTCATTTTTGAATCTTGACCTGAACCTGGTCATGCACGTGAAACCAGTACTTGCTGGAAACAAAGGAGAAAAAGAAGATGTTCCCAGTGATGCTCGCCCAGGCAACAACCTGCCTGCACGGTTAGTTCCGAGGGGATCAGTGTCTCCCGGGGTCACAGGCCTCAGCCATTTCTATCGTCTGGAGACTTTCAGGCCTCTTCTGAGACCTGCTGCGTCTGAAACTCTGGAGTTGGGGCCCCCAAATCTGTGTTAAAAGCCCCACAGCATTCAAAGCACATTCACTTTTGAGAACTACAGAGTTAGATCATTCTCTCATGAGGCCATTTTCCCACTCCTGACTCCCCAGAACGGTCCTGTGGGAGCGAAGTCAAGAGTCGTGGAGGGTATGTTAGTGGGACGGAGAAACTTTCTGTGGGGCCAGGAGGACCCAGCTGTCCCTCAAGAATAACTATTAGTTGCATCGTAACACTCCATTACCTTTTTAATTTTCCAGTCGCTACCTTAGACATGCACTATTAATGTCCTCCTCTACACGGTGAGTATGTGTCATCAATATATAATGTACAGTTAACAAACCTAAATCTTAAGAGGCTTGCAACTGACAAACTGTGTTTGAACCTTAGTTCAACTCCACTGAACTGTCATTTTCTGTGGTGACCCGTCCAAGTCATTACTGCCCAGTGAGTCCAGCCTTGTCCCCTTGTCTCCTAGGTCTTGCGTGATCTGGGTCTATGAGGTCTGTCCTGCCAAAGGTTTCTCCACTTTGCCAATTGCAATTCCGTGCAGTTTTGGAAGCGAATGAGCCTGATTACCCTGAGGACAAAGTGCCCTCTCGAGGCACCAGGTCTGGTTCATTAATTCAGTTAATGATAACAGAGTCCTCTTCTGGGGAAGGCATCCTGTGTTTTTGATCAGCACTTGATAATTTCCAAGGTTAATCCATACTGACAAGCTCTCCCAACATGGAAGTTCAATGCTAACTTACTACAAGCATCAAGGTGTTGAGCACATTATTTAACCTCCGAGAACCTTGGTTCCTTATCTGCAAAATAGCGGCCTCACAGCCAGAGTGCAGAACCTGGAGGGAATTCCGTTTGTTTTTAATGCAGCTTCCTTCCCACCCCCCAAGTTTTTCAGCCTTTTGGGGAAGACCGGGCCTTTTCCTTTCCACTTGTCGTGGGAGGACAGTGAGCCTTTGGTATCTGTACCGCATGCTTGGGTGTGAGTCTTCAAGTTGAACTGGTACTAGCCATGTGACCTTGGGCAATTTCCCTCATCTCTTTAAACTTTAGTTTCCGTACCTATAACAGGAGGTAATAATAGTACCTATCTTGTAGAGTTGGAGAGATAAGTATGTAAAATGCTAGCCTATCACATGGTGAGTGTTCAAATAGTTGTCATCACTGCCTCTCTTTCTTAGCGTGCGTCAGACTTGGTACTGCGTCCCTATTTGGACCAGGCCATTCCCTGATTTTTTTTTAATCATAATGAGGCAGAAATTATGACATGACTTCCTTCCACTCTTTTTTGTCAATTCAATGTCTAGCTGTAGCTGGCTACTGGCTGTTCTGCTTGAGGCCTGCTTTTTGAAGGTGATGATGGGTGTCTCAGTTGATGACTGGTTCTGAAACTGATGGCTCTTTGGTGGTAATTCAAACAGCCTAACTGAGAGGAGTTGAGTGGACGGGTGATTTGCACAAGTGCAGGCTGGGTGAAGGGCGAACTCCCAGGGAGGGGTAAGTGCCCTGGACGAGCAACTACAGACCCTTTGCACTCCGAAGCTGAGGACAAGGAGCAGTCTGGGCACCAGGGCAGAGTCACAGCCTTTGGTAATGAAACTCGGCAGCGGTCAGCACAGCCCAGCACACCCTTCCTTCTGCCTTCTGATCTGCACGCCTCCTCCTGCTGCCTCCCACTGGTCAAATTGTGATGGTAAGGACATCCATTGATGTCACCCGTAAAGGCCTTTATAGGTCAGTTCCTAGGACTGTTGTAACAGAGTACCCCACACCGGGGGCTTAGAGAAATGGAAACTGCCTCTGTCCTTTTCTCCCCTTTCCTCCTCCTTCAGTCAGCGGCCAGTTCATTCCGTCCTTCCCTTCCATGTCTTTCTTACAAGCCCACAGTCACCACATGAACCAATGTTCTACTCATCTCACACACGTGTTCAGAATGGCCCCTTGGCTGGCCTCCTTGTCTGTATGCTCCCCCATTTCACTTTATCCTTCACATACAGAATGGCGTTTATCATCTACTTATGAAATGATAGACACTTCCAACTATCAATCAGAGGCAGCTCAGTTCTGTCCAATCATAGTTCTTAGCGACATGCCGCTCCCAGCCTATCAGAACCAGCTTCTCCTATGCTCGCAGTTGCCATTGCTGCCCCTTTGATATGAGTCCTGTGCTTCCAGCGTGAGATGGAACTGGCCTTTCAACAACAAGGTAGAGACCACCGCAAAGCACAGGACTTAGGAAGAGTGTTTTGATGGCATTTGCTACTGTGATAGCATTATTATCCTTAATTTAGAAAACTTTTCAAACTTAGGATTCAACTGGTCAACCTGTTATTTGGCAACATTAAAAAATATGCCCTAGCCCTGGCTGGTGTAGCTCAGTGGATTGAGCATGGGCTGCGAACCAAAGGGTCCCGGTTCAATTCCCAGTCAGGGCATATGCCTGGGTTGCAGGCCAGGTCCCCAGTGAGGGCCATGTGAGAGGCAACCATACATTGCTGTTTCTCTCCCTCTCCTTCTCCCTCCCTTCTCCTCTCTCTAAAAATAAATAAGTAAAATCTTTAAAAAAAAATGTGCCCTAACCCTACAAACTGCTTCATATACTTCATATATAGGCACATGCCCACAATTAGATCATGAATTAAGTTTTAATCATATGAATCATATATGCTATATGGGCTAAATGTGACTGATAGCCCTTGCTAACTAAGTGAAGAAGTGTATTGGAAATTAAATCACTTAACAGCACCTAAGCAGGTAATTATCTGGTAGTAAATTCTTAGCTGGCTTAACAACTATATAAAATACCACAGAATTTTGCAAAATGACTACAGCATTAAAAATTGAAGGTTAGAACCCAGAGCCTTCTCTTTGGTCATGTATATATTTCAATTTTTACAGTAGAAACAAGAGACTACTTTTATC
>PVJI01008507.1:0-70623 GCA_004026765.1 Micronycteris hirsuta
CAGTAGAAATGTATTAATCATATTCAAAGTTAAATTAGGTTCTAATAAAATGGTTGTTTATGTTCCTGTGAAGCAGAAGTTTTTAAGTTGTGTGGTGACTCCGAAACCATTTTGGTTTCATAAATTTTCATATTCTCATGAGTGAACTGTAGAATTTCCAAGAGTTACATGACAACATATTAGGTTACTTCTCTGATAACCATTGAAATGTATGTATGCATACTATTTTACTTTAAAAGCCCTCAATTTTAATTCCTAATGGTAAACATTTATAGATGAAATTAATAAACCAAAGTTCTTTGTGGTCTACAATATGTTTTCTAGAAGGTAAAAGGATTTGAAAACCAAAAATTTTGAGAACCACTGATTTATGGTAGTACATACAGGGTAGGGGGAAATAAGTTTACAGTTGTTTGTATGGAAAATAATAAAGTAATTAATAAATAATAATACAAGATAAGCTCTATTTACAATACTCACAACTGTAAACTTACATTTGGCACATCTTGTATTTATAAATTCACATTTATAATAAGTGAAGGAGATAGTTAATGCTGTTTCTTTAAAATTGAATTGGTGTTTAAATTACTTCACCTTTATTTGGAAGAGTACAATATTTCAGTCATATTTAATGATGGCAAAAGTTATTAAATTATATTCTTAGTCTTTCTAATGAAGGGAAAACATTTTTAAAATTTGGAAATACAAAAATATGCATTTTTAATTTTGAGAAACACATTTCCCTAACATCCCACAGAAAAATGATATACTCAATACAGAAAGCATCTGTTTAGGTCTATATTAGATAATTAAGCAGACTGAACAAAAATAACGATTTGTAATATTTTAATAATTACATGTTAAATGACTCAAACATAATCCTGTACATCTTCCATTAAGGTTCAAGTTTTGTTTTTGTTTTTTTGCAAAAGCTCTTTTAAATTAAAATGGAATTCCCAGTGAATATAATTACAAAACAACTCAAATTTTGTTCTACGCTATAGCAATTGTCCCTACAGTGAGATTTATTCTGTAATCATGGTAGTCAATGGCATTTACAACTAGAATAAATTAAGGTAAATGAAGAGGAAAATTGTATTCTTTGTAACATTTAGTTCATTATAGGCTTAAACTACTATGTCAATCCCCGTTCATCAATAGAAGTTACAGTGCTTGCAGACATAATTGAATCAAAAGAATATCTCCATGAAACAGACTATGTTACACAAGAATAGAAATTATTGCATTTTTAAAACTTATTTGCTTTTCAAGTTATTAAAATGGATTTTAAAAAGTGGATAATTTTCAACACTATTGTATATTTTATTTTGTATTTTAATAAAAAGGAAAAAATTTGAAGTTGTACTCTCTTGCTCCAGGGTAACTTGTTTCTTTAGGATTCTTTTAACAATTATATTGTGCTTATCTCTGCTAATAAATTTAATTAGAATCCCCATGATTAACTCAAAGATTAAATATAGGTTATCGAGGAAACTATCCCAGTGAAATGTTTAGGTTCTAATTCTGAGTAAAAGATAATGACACTAATAGGAAAACATGTTTACAGGCACTAATAATATTAATTATAGTAGTGGTGGTAGTAGTAGAAGTAATAGTAATACTGTCAACACTGAAAAATCTCCCATAAAGTACATAAGAGAATCTTTTCTCCTATAAGAGTGGGCAAGATGGCATAATGAATCAGGACCTAATTGGTCATACTTTAGTGTATTATAATATCATTATTAATATTACAATAGAATATTACTTAATATTTAGCATATATCCTCATTTATTAGGTGACTATAGTACAACTGTAAATGTCATGTTAGACAGCCTTCTAAAAACTTTTCTCTGACATTATTTTCTACAACTTGTTCACTCTGCTTTAGCTATCCAGATTTCCCTGCTGTTCCTCGAATAAACTAGCTGCATTTCTTCAAAAGGCCTTAGCAGTTGCTATTTCTTCTGCCAGGAATGCTCTTTCTTCAGATAGTCACTTGGCTTAATCACTCAACTCTTTTTATTTAAATATCACTTTCTCAGGAAGGAACTCAAAATTTCCTTCCCTTCTTTACAGCTATTAGCAATATCCAAGTGATGATAGACAGATAGATAAATATAGATAGATAGATGACACATGGATAGATTTTGTATATTCTGTGAAAACAGGAAAATGTGCCTCTTGCCAGGTTTTTTTTTTTTTCCTTTCTTATCTCAAGGACACAAAGTCTAGAACTTGGCAGGAACTAAACAATTATTGGATACATGCATGAATGATGTAATTTCAGACCTCACAACAAAATGACAAGAAAAATTATTCCTTTGGGTATGGGAAGGAAGATATATAATCTCTAGCAACTTTATAGACTTTCACTTTCCAATAAAAATCCATTGAATTTTTATTTTAGGAGACATCTAAGTGAAAACAAGTTTTATTAAGCTCTGGCTGGTGTAGCTCAGTGGGTTGAGCGTGGGCCTGTCAACCAAATGGTTGCCAGTTCAATTCCCAGTCACAGCACAGGCCCAGGTTTTGGGCCAAGGTTCCCAAAAGGGACACATGAGAGGGAACCATACATTGATGTTTCTCTCCCTCTCTTTCTCCTTCCCTTCTCCTCTTTCTAAAAATAAATAAATACAATCTTAGAAAAAAAGAAAGAATCTTTATTAATTATCTTTTTCCCTCACAATTTAGTGGTAAATTACATTTACTGTAAAAATAATCAATTTTATCACATCAAAACTGAATAAAGTCAAAATTAAAAATGTAAAAAAAAGTAAAGTTAAAATGCTAACATGTACTGCATCACATGTCTTATCTCAGCCAGCTGTTTCCCACTTCCCAGAAGTCACCACATTAAAAAGGTGAAGAACAGCATTGCGTCCACTTTCCAGGCACATACAATTATGTATTTATACATTGCAGGAGTATTACAATCAGTAGTTTAGAACGTGCTTTTATTTTTACTTTATTAGCCTCCATGTTTTCCATTTTTTACCTTATTTTCTATAAAATCTGCTAGTATTCCATAAATTTACCATAGTACATCATAAAATATTTAAACAACCCTTGATATATGCATGTACTTTCACTTTTGAATTATATTACTAATGCCGGAATTGGTATTTCAGGTAATATATGTGTCAAATGAATGAATGCTAAAATAACATCCTTGTTTGAGTTTATCTTAACTCTAAATTCTAGTATTACAGTTCTTGATTTAAAAGATATGTCTTTTTATAGACTGAAGATTTATAAATATAGTTGTGTGTAAATATATTTAGATATTTTGCATCATATTTTATAAGGTGTTGTGTATTGAATTGTGTCTATCAAACATATGTTGAAGCCTTAACCCTTACTACCTCAGAATTAGTTTAGAAATGTAGAATAGAAAATCAATTACAGAGGTAATCAAGTTAAAATGAAATCAGCAGAGTGAATCCTGGAATCATTATGTCTGTTGTCCTTATAAAAAAGAGAATTTATAAGACATGTGCACAGGAGAATGCCATGTGAAGACAAAGGAAAACATCAGGGTGATGCACTTACAAGCCAGAGAACGCCAAAGACTGTTATAAAATCGTCAAAGCTAGGACAGAAGCATGGAACAGATGATCCTTTGTAACTCTCAAAGGAAACTAACCTTGCTAACACCTTCGTCTAAGACTTCTAGACTCCAGATCTGTGAGACAATAAATTCCTCTGGTTTCAGCCACCCAGTTTGTGGTACTTTTAAATTGGTAGCCCTAGGAAACTAATATTGAGGTTTTATGCTAAAAAGCATAAGGTGGTTGCGATAAAAACAATCATCTATATTTACTTGTTAGCTAGATAAGTACATACACATATACACACATGCAATCCTTCCAGGAATATTTATTTTTATTTTTTTACAGAGAGATGATTATTAAGTAACTAGGTTTTATTAACATGTGGAAGAAAACAGATGCAGATGGCTTACTCAATCTGGGTAATTTGAGGACAATATAATGAAGAGTTTATTTGTAAGTGTGTTGGGGAGTTTAAGGAAATCAATGAGGGAAAGCACAGTTACAACAAAACTAGTAATTGCAATCCAGATAATATTTTTGCAATGCAGTCAAGAAGGGAAAAAGCTGGGCCTCAATTTGAGACACAAAATCTTCACCTCTGAGGATGAGGGGGAGGGTGTCTGAGCTGCCTTTTTTTTCACATACTCAACTATTTTTACAGAGGGTCAGGATGGTGAGAAGGATTTTATCCACCGTGGTACAGCAATTTGTATCACTACCTTCCTAGATATCCCTGCTCAAAATGTTTCCGAACTAGACAGGTGGCATTTCAACACAGAGTCGCTGTCGACATAACATCGACCTTTCCAGTCAGGTCATTCCCAACACTCCTATTCCCAACAGAGTTTCTCATGTTTTCAATATGTATAATTTCTTGGGCTTCTGTACCAAATCACCACAAACCTAGCGACTTCAAGTATGGGAAATGTGTTCTCTCATAGTTCTGGAGGTCTACCTCCAAAATCAAGGTATGGACAGAGCTGCCCTCCATACAGAGGCTCTGGAGAAAATCTGCCCCATGCCTCTTAGCACTTCTGGTGGTTGCTGACTTCTTGGGTTTGTGGCCATATACTCCAGCGTGTGCCTCTCTCCTCACATCACCTTTTGCTTCTCTATTGTGTCTCTTATACAGTCAGTTGTCATTGGATTTGGGGTGCATTTGCGTAATCCAAGATAATCTCCTCATCTCAAATCCTTAATTTAATTACATCTAACCAAGACACTTTATCTAATTAAGGAAAGATCACAGGTTCCAGGGATTGAAATGTGGATATATCTTTTGGTGAGACTACCATCAAATCAGTACAGAATGCTACTAAAAATTTGCACTAAAAAGAATTTAAAAATTATTAGTTTGGTTCCTGCCCCCTGTATCTAATACTGCAAATTCTGTAAGATTAAGGCTTGGATCTATTTACTTCTCTCCTCCACTCAAGTTTATTGAGATATAATTGGCATAGACTATTGTATAACTGTTGAAAATAATTTCAGATACTTTTTGTGGGCAATACTTTCTAGAACAAAGCAAAGAATACTAAATTATACTTAAATAATTCAAGTAATTACAGTCATCAACCTCTGGTGGTTTTGTAAGTTAGCTTTTTTTTTTTTCTCTTACAAAGTCCCTGGATTTGTTTTGGATTATGTCCTTTCCCACTGGGTCAAGTCTTAAGGTACTGGTCAGCAAATACAACTAGTCTTGCTTGGAAAAGGACAGACTAATAAAATGCTCAACCCATCAAGTTTCAAACTTCAGTAAAGTTACATAAAGACAAATATGATTATTTGAACTGATGTATCCATCTTATCTTCCTTGTCTGATCAAACTGTTAATTCTCACATAAAAAGTGACATACCTTCCATCTTGACACATTTGATTCCCCTGGATTTTTTTTTGTAAGCTATTCTATAGTAAACACTTATTTTAATACATCTATCCCTGTATCAGAGGGCTACCGTGCAGACTGGTTAATATTAACTTCACCCCCATCTCCAGGGGTGACATCTAGTTGTTACAATTACAGAAATCCAGAAATCACCTGCCATTGCCCCAATGACTTGATTTATCCAGGCCTAAGTCCATAGGTGCATAGAAATTCTCCTGCCATAGAAATTGTCGCTAGGCTTATCCCAATTTATAAAAGCTAAGGTTCTTTTTTGTAAGAAATTGTAACAGCATATGCTTTGTCTGCTATATGACATCATGTCAGAATGTGAAGCTTGAAAATTCTGTCAGACAATAAATTCATTTTTTCTAGCTCCTGTCCCAGGAAAAGATGACATATAGAAGTAAACACTGTGTAGAGAATTGCCTGGAGATAGATCCAATATCAGAACACGTATCAAATAAATCCTGCCTTATCAGCTCCTTATAGAGTAAGGGAACCTTACATTCCCTATTCCCTGTCAGGTTGGATTTTCTGTTAACTTTTGTTCTTAAAATTATCCTAAAATATGAGCATTACTCATATTTCTAAAAGTACTATTTTTAATTAATGTAGAATATTTCAGAATGTTCTTGATTCTTATTTCAGGGTTAGCATATTTTCAGAGGTTTATAAGCCATCCATTTAGTTCTTTTTTTTTTCACTTTGATCTTTATTGTACTTAATCATTTATACAAGCACTTATATGGATTTTCTTGTCATATTCATTACAAATGTCTTTTTCATTTTGTTCACATTTTGTAATGTTCTGGGATGGATCAAACGCCCTAATTTTTAATGTAGTCAATTCATCAATATCTTCCTACATGTTTTGTTGTTTTTTATTTCTGGAATTACTATAAATTTCTTTCACTTAATCTCTATACTTAAAATGTTTTATAAGTTCTGTCTAGAAATTTTACAGGATATCCTTACTTCAAGCTGTACAATCTGTAAAATTACAGGTAATGAATTGAGGTGTAGTTACAATTTGCAAGGAGACAAGTATGTTTACAGACTGGTAGAAAGCATATAGAGTTCAATGTAAAATAAAAATATAATTAAAAAGCTGTTTTAAAGTTACATAAATATTTGTGAGAACTGTGTTGTGAAAAAAATTATTCAAATTTGAAACAATAATCACAGAAAGATTGTAAGGCTCTGTTGCATGAAAAGTAACTTTAGTACACCATGAAATATGACATAACTAAGATAAAACTGAGTGAAAATATTAGTAGTACACAAAACATACTTGTGTACTATATAATCTATATATATATATATATATATATATAGTTTACCTCATTTACAAGAAACATTAGAATCACAAATGGTAATTGGGAAAATTAAATACAAATTTTACTTCATATAAAAAGTGCTAAACGGACATGAAAAATTGTTATTCTCTCATGGTAATCAAAGGAGTGTAAATTTAACCGTATCATTTTACTTAATATGTAAGCTGATAATTCATTTTAATAAGTAGTAAGGCTTAAAGAAAGTGCAGGGATAATTATAAATTGATATATAAAATTCCCCATTTGGAAAACAATGACAATAAAAGTCATGGATGGATCTAGAGAGCATTATGCCAAGTGAAATAAGCCACGGGGTGAAAGACAAATACTATATAATCTCACCTGTAAGTGGATCCTAATCGACACAACAAACAAGCAAGCAAATTATAACCAGAGACATGAAAATAAAGAACAAATTGACAGTAACCATATGGAAGTGGGGAGAGTGATAATGGGGGAAAATAAGGGAAGGGTCATCAAGTAACACGTTTAAATGACACTTGGATAAAGCCAAAGTGGGTAGGATCCAGAGTGGGAGGTGGGGATGGGTGGGTGGGAGGGGATTGGTTGTGGGGGCGGAATGGAGACAACTATACTTGAACAACAATTAAAAAAAATGAATTAGTTTCAAACTCAGTGAGAACCACAGTACGAAACAGCTCAGGTTTGTTTCAAATCCTATCTTCTATACTCTGCTGAATAAATAATAACTGGAAACTGGAAACATCAGGGGCCTAGTCCACAATAGAATAGACCACCCTGTAACAATATATACCGATTAAATTTAGTTTGGTGAAATTAAAAAAAAAATTCAAGAGCCATAAATGCTCAAAGCTTTGTCCTAGTAACCCAACTTCTGCGGGTTTATTTTGAAATAAATAATTCTACACAAATTTAAAATACTAGAATGTATATATTCTAATATACTTATGATTAGACTATCCTAATAAAAATTAGGATATTCAGTAGAATGAACTGATACTCATTTTATTGCATATCAATTGTCTTTTCAATGTTCGAGGTACAGAGAGTAAGGGCTTAAAAATTCTAACTCCCATGTCCTTGCTTTAGGTGAATAATAATGACAAAAACAAATTTGAGAAAGAAGCAATCCCTTCAATGAAAGGAAAAGGAAAACAAAAGAGATATTTATCAGAAATCACGCAAAGTCGTTCAACTCATTCAACCCTCCTGTACTCACAGGGAAATTTCCCTTCTGCCCTCAGATACAGTGATAGAGAAGTTGCTATTTCTGCCTTCCAATATCCTGATGAGAACATTGCAGAAAAGTATTCTCTTAAATCAGTTAGAAGGATACACAAGACTCATCATGGGGATTATGTGGTAGATTCTCAGTAAAATTGAAGAAGCAAAACTTGTTGGCTTGCTGGGTTCTTAGACATCACGATGTAAGGACAATTACTTGGTATTATCACAAAACTCCTAATCAAGTAAACACAAAAATACTATAAAATTTCCAATGCAAAGTTGTTTTAAAATTCAGTAAGTTAACTTGTCAGTGATATATCATTATAACAGAAAATGATACTTATAATATTAATTAGCCAGCCTTAAGTTTACAAATGTAGATTAAGAATTTTATTTTTTTGGCTTTTCTTTTTGTTGTTGTTTCATCCATTACTTTATTGTTGTTCAGTTACAGTTGTCTGCATTTTCTCCCCATGACTCTCCCCACCCCATCCAAACCCACCTCCCTACCTTGTTTCCACCCTCCCCCTTGGCTTGTCTATGTGGCCTTTATAGTAGTTCCTGAAAACCCTTCTCCCCACAGTCCCCTCTTCCCTCCCCTCTGGCTATTTTTACATCGTTCTTAATTTCAATGTCTCTGTTTATATTTTGTTTGCTTTTTTCTTTTGTCGATTATGTTCCAGTTAAAGGTGAGATCACTTGGTATTTGTCCTTCACCCCCCTGGCTTATTTCGCTTAGCATAATGCTCTCCAGTTCCATCCATGCTGTTGCAAAGGGTGTAAGCTCCTTCTTTCTCTCTGCTGCGTAGAATTCCATTGTGTAAATGCACCATAGTTTCTTGATCCAGTCATTTGCTGATGGGCACTTACATTGCTTCCAGCACTTGGCCATTGTAAATTGTGCTGCTATGAACATTGGGGTGCATAGGTTCTTTCGGATTGGTGTTTCAAAGCTCTTAGGGTACAATCCCAGCAGTGGAATTGCTAGGTCAAAAGGCAGTTCCATTATTAGTTTTCTGATGAAATTCCATACTGTTTTCCACAGTGGCTTCACCAGTCTGCATTCCCACCAACAGTGCACTAGGGTTCCCTTTTCTCTGCATCCTCTCCAACACTTGTCTGTCGCTTTGTTTATGATGTCCATTCTGACTAGTGTGAGGTGATATCTCATTGTGGTTTTAATTTACATCTCTCTGATGGCTAGTGATGCTGAGCATCTTTTCATATGTCTCTGGGCCCTCTGTATGTCCTCCTTGGAGAAGTGTCTGTTCAAGTCTTTTGTCCATTGTTTAATTGGGTTTTTTGTCTTCCTGGAGTGGAGTTGTGTGAGTTCTTTATATATTTTGGAGATCAAACCCTTGTCTGAAGTATCATTGGCAAATATGTTTTCCCATACGGTTGGTTCTCTTTTTATTTTAATGCTGTTTTCTTTAGCCATGCAGAAGCTTTTTAATTTAATGAGTTCCAATTCATTCATTATTTCCTTTATTCCCCTTGCTTTATGGGACATACCAGTGAAGATGTTGCTGCGTGGAATGTCTCAAATTTTCCTACCTATGTTTTCCTCTAGGACTCTTATGGTGTCACAACTTATATTTAAATCTTTTATCCATCTGAATTTCTTTTTCTATATGGTGTAAGTTGGGGATCAAGTTTCATTATGTTGCATGTAGCTGTGCAGATCTCCCAACACCATTTGTTGAAGAGGCTGTTTTCACTCTATTTTAGGCTTCTTCCCCCTTTGCCAAATATTAATTGGCTGTAGAGACTTGGGTTTATTTCTGGGCTCTCTGTTACGTTCCATTGTCTATGTTTCTGTTTTTATGCCAGTACCATGCTGTTTTCATTATAGTGGCCTTGTAATACAGTTTGATATCAGGTATTGTGATCCCTCCTGCTTTGTTATTCTTTCTCAAAATTGCTGCAGATATTCAGGTTCATTTATGGGTCCATATAAATTTCTGAAATGTTTGTTCTATATCTGTGAAATATGTCATTGGTACTTTAATAGGGATTACACTGAATCTATAAATCACTTTGGGTAGTATGGCCATTTTGATGATGTTAATTCTCCCAATCCATGAGCATGGTACATGCTTCCATTTATTTTTTTCTTCCTTGATTTCTTTCTTCAGTGTTGTATAGTTTTCTGCATACAGGTCTTTTACCTTCTTGGTTAGGTTTATTCCTAGGTATGTTATTTTTCTTGTTGCTATATCAAATGGGATTTTTTTTCCTGATGTCTGCTTCTGATATTTCATTGTCGGTGTACAAAAATGGCTTTGATTGCTTTGTATTTTGCTGTTTTGCCAAATTCATTTATTAGGCTGTGTAGTTTTTTGGCGGAGTCTATAGGATTTTCTAAGTACACTATCATGTCATCTGCAAACAATGACAGTTTTACTTCCTGCTTTCCAATTTGTATGACTTTTATTCCTTTTTCTTGTCTGATTGATGTGGCTAGGACTTCCAGGACTAGGAGTGGTGAAATTTGGCATCCTTGTCTTCTTCCCGATCTTATTGGGAAAGACTTAAGTTTTTGTCCATTGAGTATGATGTTGACTATAGGTCTCTGTTATATGGCCTTTATTATGTTGAGGAATTCTCCCTCTATTCCCACTTTGCTGAGTGTTTTTATCAAAATGGGTGCTGTACCTTATCAAATGCTTTTTCTACATCTACTGATATGATCATGTGATTTTTGTTTTTGCTTTTGTTTATGTGGTGTATTATGTTTATTGATTTGCAAATATTATACCATCCTTACAACCCTGGGATGAATCCCACTTGGTCATGGTATATGATCTTTTTAATGTATTGCTGGATGTGGTTTGCCAATATTTTGTTGAGGATTTTAGCATCTATGTTCATCAGCGATATTGGCCTGATTTTTCTTTCTTTGTTATGTCTTTATCTGGTTTTGGGATTAGGATGATGCTGGCTTCATAAAAAGACTTTCGAGTCTTAAATTTTTTGGAATAATCTGTGGAGGATGGGGGTTAGCTCTCCCATAAGTGCTTTGTAAAATCTCCTGTGAAACTGCCTAGGCCTGGGCTTTTGTGTGTCAGAAGTTTTTTGATTACTGTTTCAATTTCATCAACTGTTATTGGTATGTTCAGGCTTCATGCTTTTTCTTCATTCAGTTTTGTAATATTATATTTTTCTAGGAATTTCACCTAGGTTTTCAAATTTCTTGGCATATAGTTCTTCATAGTCATTTCTTACAATCCTTTGTACTTCTGTGGTATCAGTTCTAATCTCTCCTCTTTAATTTATGATTACTTATTTGGGTCCTCTCTCTTTTTTTCTTGATGAGCTAACTTAAGGGCTTGTCAATTTTGTTTATCTTTTCAAAGAACCAGTTCCTGGATTCATTGATCCTTAGAATTTTGTTTTAGTTTCTATGGCATTTAATTCTGCTCTGATCATGGTTATTTCATTCCTTTGACTTGCTGTGGGTTGTCTTTGTTGTTGTTCCTCAAGTTCTTGTAGGCATAGAGTTAGGTTGTTTATTTGAAATGTTTCTTTTTTTTTTTTTTTTTTGGGGGGGGGTAGGCCTGTAGCACTCTGAACTTCCCTCTGAGGACTACCTTTGCTGTGTCCCATAAGTTTTGGACTATTGTGAGTTCATTTTCATTTGTTTCCAGGAACTTTTTTATTTCTTCCTAATCTCATTCTTGATCCATTCATTGTTTAATAGCATGCTGTTCAATCTCCATGAGTTTGAGTGTTTTGGAATTTTTTCCTTCAGGTTTGTTTCTAGTTTCAGTCTTTGTGGTCGGAGAAAATGCTTGATATGATTTCAATTTTCTTGAATTTGTTGAGGCTCGTTTTGTGTCCTATCATGTAGTCTGTCTTTGAAAATGTTCCATGTGCATTTGAGAAGAATGTGTATTTAGCTTCTTTGGAGTGAAAGGCTCTATATATATCAGTTAAGTCCATTTCATTTAGGGCATTGTTCAATGCCACAAAAATCTTTGCTAACATTTTGTTTGGAAGATCTGTCCATTTTTTTATGGTGGGGTGTTAAAATCTCCTACCATGATTGTGGTGCTGTCAATATCTTTCTTGAAATCTTCCAAGATTTCCTTTATGTATTTGTGTGCTCCAATGTGGGTGCATATATATTGACAATGTTTATGCCTTCTTGATAGATTCTTCCCTTGAGTATTATGAAGTGACCTTCTGGGTCTCTTTTTATGGATCTTCTTTTGAAATCTATTTTGTCTGATATGAGTATTGCTACTCCAGCTTTTTTTCCAGTTCATTTGCTTGGCAAATTTGTTTCCAGCCCTTCACTTTCTGTCTGTGTAGGTCTTTTCTTCTGATGTAGGTCTCTTGTAGGCAGCATATGTTTCCTTATCCACTCCACTATTCTATGTCTTTTGATTGGGGCATTTAATCCATTTACATTTAAGGTTATTAAATGTACTTTTAGGTACTTTTTCATTGCTGTTTTTTTGTACTTGTGTTCCTCTCTCTTTTACTGTTTTTTTTTTTTTTTTCTTGTTCTTAAAGCAAATCCTTTAGCACCTCCTATAGAGCTGGTTTGGAGGAGGTATATTCTTTGAGGCTTCTTTTGTCTGGGAAGCTTCTTATTTGGCCATCTATCTTGATTGAGAGCTTTTCTGGATAAAGTAGTCTTAGTTGCAGGCCTCTGGTTCTCATTACTTGGAATATTTCTTGCCATTCCCTTCTGGATTGGAGCACTTCCACTGAGAACTCAACTGCTAGTCTTATTGGAGCTCCCTAGTATTTTACTTCCTGTTTTTCCCTTGCTGCCTTTAAGATTCACTCTTTACCTTGGAATTTTCCATTTTAATTATGATGTGTCTTGAGCCCAAAGGTGGGCCAATTTGGATTCCTCTTGATAGGGACTCTCTGTGTTTCCTGGATTTGTGTGACTTTTTCTCTCATCAGATTAGGGAAGTTTTCCATCATTACTTTTTCAAACAGATTTTCTATCCCTCGCTCTTCTTCTTCTCCTTCTGGTATCCCTATTATACAGATATTATTACGTTTTATGTTGTTTGTCCTGCATTTCTCATAACCCCTCTTCATTCTTTCTGTGCCTCTTTTCCTTTTCTTGCTCATTCTGTTTTTTTTTTTCCTACCTTGTCCTCCAGCTCTCTGATCCAATCCTCTGCTTCATTGAACCTGCTTTTAATTCCTTCTACTTTGTTCTTCAGTTCAGAAATTGTACTCTCCATTTCCTCTTGGCCCTTGTTGATAGTTTCTATTTCCTTTTTCATGTTGATACAGTTTACAGTGAGTTCATTGTAGTTTCCCTATCGTTTTTGGTAATTCTCTGTGAGCTCATTGAGCTTCCTTGTAACCATTGCTTTGAACTCAGTATGTGATAGTTGACTTGCCTTTATTTCATTTAGCATTCTTTCGGAGGTTTCCTTCTTTCCTTTCATTTGGGGATTGTTTCTTTGTCTTCCCATTGTTTGTGAGACTCTTCTTGTTAGCCTCTGCTTCTTAAATTGATCTGTTCTGAATCCCTGGTTTTATGGTATGAACTTCTATGGTTCAAGACCTGTGAGATTCAGTGGTGCATTCTCCTTGATCTCCTGAGTTCACTGGTCTTGGGCTGTCATTTATGTTGGCTCTTTGTATGTCTTTGGGTTTTGGTTGTTGTTGGGTCTTTCTTTGGTGGGCCCTTCCCTCCAGCTGCTTAACTGAGGGTCACTCAGTCCACCACCACTTGTATTCTGTTGTGCAGTTGTGGGCAGGTTATGTTGAAGCTGGTTCTTCTGTGTGTACATGGTTTTGAGGATTCTCTCTTGCTTTTGTTCAGTTTTTTGTTCTGAGTAATTTCTCCACTATTTAGTTGTATTTCCAAATAGTTGAGTTAGTGTGGCTTCCACTCCCTCCCTCACTTTCTTCTGTTGTTATCTGTTGGTGGTTCCTTTTTTGGTGTGTTTCCTCTTCCAGCAGGTATTCTGGTGTTCACAACTTCTACCTACTCTTTTTTTGTGATCAGTTGGAGGGGAAAGGCAAAATGGTTTAAGACAGCAGGAGTGTATTCTGATATTTAAAGTACCAACCCATAGAGAAGAGATAAGAGGGCCTTTGGATATGTATAGTGTTAACTGGGAAATTTCACCCAACTAGCCACTTTTAAGAAAGGGTGGAAAGTAGATAAGACTCTTGTTGGGGAGGGGAAAGGATTATGAGTTTGTTCTAGAAAACAGTGAGCTTGTGGGAGGTCAGATTATGAAGTAAAGTGAGAGTAAAGGACAGAAAATAGGTGTAGTGTTTGAGAGAATAGAGTTAACCACAACAGTAATAAACTTCAGGAAACAGTGAAGTGGGCTAAGACCTGGGAGGGGTGCTGTGTAGTATTTACAATTGTATGGGACAGCAATTATTTATAATAATACTGGAGCAACAATCATATGATAGACTCTATGTGATCAGGATTATAAGAATAGGAAGTATAGGACCTAGAGTGGTGTGCTAAAGGAACAAAAGTGAAGTGAAAGATAGTAAATTAAAAATACACTACGAAAGAGAGAACAAGGGAAATTAGCCAAACAATGCAATTTAACCAGCTAAGGGAAGAAGACTAAACAGAAATAAGAGAAATACAAAAATACTAGTAAAATGAAAGATGTAAGAATAATGAAAAACATAATAATACAGATATACAATAACTTGCAAGTTCTCTGGAGTAGCAAAGTGAAATTTTTCTCACTGTCTCAGTTGTTGGGGTGACCCCTCTTTGGTTCTAACTCTGGTCCTTTCACAGCTCCAGGTTTTATTGTCTTACTTGTGGGAATATAAAAAAAAAAAAAGAAAGAGGAAGGAAGAAGAGATAAAGAGAGAGAGAAAGGAAGAAGGAATAAAAAAAAGAAAGAAGGAAAGAGAGGAAGGAGTTAAAAGAAAAAAGAATTACTTAAAAAAAAAAAAAAAAAAGCCTCCTGCTGGCTTCAAACTGGCTAAGACAGTTCCACTGATCTTCCCGGCTGCAGCAGGCTGAGGGGGAATTGGTTTCCCTTTTCTCTCTTCCTGAGCAGCACCGGACCAGCCTCTGGCCCATTTCCTCAGTTTGCTGCCCTTCTATTGCCAGCCTAGGTCTTCAGTCCACCAGTTGCACTGTCCATGAGGTGCACCAGTGAGGGGCAATTCACACCCCCCCCCCCCGCCCCAGCCCCCGCTTCTTGCTCTTTGCTTTCTTAGATGATAGGGACTCTCAGTACCCCTTCAGGCTAGTTCAGCCCCCCAACTGTGTTAAGTGTCTCTGGGGATTGCTGACTCCTTGAGACCTGCGGGGTGTCTCCACATTCCTGGCCCGGTAGGGCAGGGATTCATGGCTGCCTCTGCAGATGCTGGTGTGCGCCTCCTCTGCTGTTTCCCTGAGAGTGCAGGGGTCAGGTGAGTTCCATGATCCGCCCTCCATTCCAGGCCTGTGGATGTGGCAATATGATCAGCGGCCAGTCCCACAGCAGGTGCACACCGTCCTCGGGGCTGTGGGTGTGCGCACAGGGCCTTCCTCGGGTGCGCGCTCTCCCTCGGGGCTTCAGGTTTGAGCACGGAGCCTTCCGTGCTACTGTAGGAGCACTGCGTGGTTGGGTGGGGAGGAGGCCTGGTTGACTGCTGCAGGAGAATTTCCCAAACAGCGGCTGAGTGTCTCTTTTTTCACTTTTTCTTTTTGAAAAATTCCTCCTGCTCAAGCCTGCCACTCCATACAAGGGTCTGGCCTCTCACTCAGCCCAATTCTCCAGCCATACCGAGGACTTTCCGGGTCAGGGCCCATCCCAGCCCGACTCTCAACTCTCCCCAGCCGGCGCACACAGTCTCCGTGGGTGCTCACAGCCCCTGTGTGTTTGTCACTTTGTCCTTATTCTCCTCTCTGTGACTTCAAGCATCCAGGTCCCTCCTGGTGCTTCTCCAACCTTGTTTGGCAGGGGAGGGGGCCATTGACCCGGCTCTCTCCCAAGAACCCTGCGGCAGACGCAGTGGGCGCCAGGCCTGGGGCTGCTGCGGCCCTGGTCCTGACGCTGGACCCAGGGATAATTTTGTCCTGAAGCATTCTCCTTACTGTCTGATTTTTCAATGTCCTCTACAATTTTTGGTCTCCTATCTTCATACATGCTGGGGTACTGTTGGCTGTTCACTCTGTTCCTCAGAAGATCAGCTAGGTGTTTCACCTGTGTGCAGAGAGAAGTGGACTCCGCTCCCACCTATCTTGCCACCATCCTAGATTAAGAATTTTACATGCACATTGTATTAATCATGCTATAAAATTTTAAAGTAAATCACACAAGTTCATAACTAAGGAAACAATTACTTTAAATATCAACTATTTCATAACATAATGTGTGTATATTGTATGTTAAGTATTATCTTAATTTTCCATAAATATTTTTATCTCAAGTAAAAAGGCAAAATGCAAAAATCAAAATATGATGATGACAATAAGGTGAATTTTAACGGACTCTCTAAAGTGAAAAAATAGTTTTAATAGTGCAGTAGTATTTTCTGAATGACAATCTCTTCTATTTAAAATACTTTCTTTAATTTTGTAGTTATGCTAAAGAAATGATATAAAGTAAAATAAGGAAAAATCCTAATGCATAGAGTTACATAAATACGGTTAAAAACACCTTAATATAGAGATATGAAAAATAGGGTAATACTTTTGAGATAAAGTTGAGATTAACAGTAATTTTTGTCCTGAATAGGATATTTTAGTAATGAATAGAATCCTTCAAATTTTTGGTTTAGTCGATAAGTTATTTGATTGTGTCTCTAGACATATGACAAGTGGCAGAATCAAAGAGAAGGAGAAGAAGAATGGGGACTATTTTAAAGCAGCAGCCACAATCCCCATCCTGTTGCCCATGCTCATAGCTCATTTATACTTGCACTAGAACAACAATAAAAATATTTAGAAGATATTTTTAAAATACCAGGAAAAAAAACAAAAGAGAGAGTAGCCACAAAATAAACACACCAAATAGGCCCATTTATGTACCATTATAATCTCATGAATGAGAACATGTTCAAAGAATATATTTGGTAGCTTTCATTTTGCCCTATTTTTTATCATTGAAACATAGTGTTTTCCCAGATTATGTTAATTGAAGTTATTTGCTAGAGATATAGTGAATGACAGGTTTTACTCTTTGACTTATTTTCTTGTTGAGTTTTCCACAGTGAATCTGACTAGTAACAAGATTTATTTGACATCCCCTAGTTGATCATTACTTTGTACACTAATAAACACTTGTCCTGTCAAAGATTGGTGATTATTTTAGGAAGTAATCAAGTTTTATCAAATTTTGAAGGTACAGAGCAAATGGGAGAAAATTAAATGTTACTATTTGTAAAACTTCTGTTAAGAAGGAGGATTAAATAAAACAACACAGAAAAATAAACTGCCACTTAATACTCATGGTTACCTACTAGCAAGCTGTAACATGTTACTATATATATAAAATTAAAGTGAAGCCATCATTTCAATGAATGGCCATATAACAAAAAAACATACAAATACTAATGTTTCATTATAGTTCTAAAAATAAAATATATGAAAAAAGATTAATCAACTGAGCATGTACAGTTTACTATTTTACTAAAATGTGAACATAGACTTTTCACTTTGTTTACACGTAACACTTTAGACACAGGGGTGTTCAACCTGCAGCCCATGGGCTGCATGCGACCAGGATAGCTATAAGCGCAGCCCAACACAAATTCATACATTTACTTAAAACATTATGAGGTTTATTTTGTGATCATGTGTAACAACGTATTTAATGTGTGGCTCAAGACAACTCTTCATCTTCCACTGAGGCCCAGAGACATCAAAAGTTTGGACACCCCTGGAGAGTAAGAGAAGTACCCTAAAATCCCAATTGCACCTACTCTTTTAACTCTATATTTAATGGGCTACACATAATTAATTTTTTTTTTAAATAAGGATTTTTTTTTTTTTTTAGATTTTATTTTTTATTTCTTTTTAGAGAGAGAGGAAGGGAGGGAGAAAGAGAAGGAGAGAAACAGCAACATATGGTTGCCTCTCACATGGCCCTCACGGGGACCTGGCCCACAACCCAGGCATGTTCCCTGACTGGGAATCGAACTGGGACCCTTTCGTTCCCAGCCCGTGCTCAATCCACTGAGCTACACCAGCCAGGGCTAAATTTTTAATGTTACTTATTACTTATGCTATTACACTTGTCCTACTTTTTCTCCCCTTAGACCCCCTTCACCCAACAACATAGTTGTTAAGTTACCAAAAGAAAGTTTATATAGACAATTCCTTAAGCTCTATATCAAAAACATCAAAAAAATCACTTTTAATCATTCTGTGAGGAGAAAGACACTCAAAGGCTTTAGGATTTTTATTTATATTTACATTTTGATTGGCTATTGACTAAATACAATTTCTTATTTATTATATGAAAAATATATACTTCCTCAAATTGTTAGAGTTAGATGTATTTTTATGAATAAAACTCCAAATTGATTGTTTTCCCCCTTCATATGTGATTATTAAATAATATTTTTAGTGCATAGTGGTATTTATAAAAATAGTGTGTATAATACACTCCATTTAACTGTCAGTCTTCTACTGTGGTAAATTCAGAAGTTTCTTTTTTTTTAATTAAAACAAAAATTACTGTTGTTCAAGTACAGTTGTCTGCATTTCCCCCACCACTCTTCTACCCACCCCAGCCGTCCCCACCCCCTCCCCTGATTCCACCCCCACTTGGTTTTGTCCATGTGTCCTTTGTAGTTGTTCTTGAAAACACTTCCCCTTCCCCCCCATTATCCCCTCCCACCTTCTCTCTGGTTACTATCAGTTTGTTCTCAATTTCAGTGTCTCTGGTTATATTTTGTCTGACATTTTGTCTTTGAAAAAAAAAAAAGTATGTGAGAAACAATTGAAGTAGCAAATAAAAAGCAGATTCTTAAATCTGTCTGTTCTCTATCAGAAAAAGAGAGATGCTAATGAAGGAAAGAAAGCAAGAAAATAGTGTCTTCTGCCTTCTGCTGTGATTAGAAATGGATAGGGGAAAGATCTCAGAAGGCATCACATGAGGCAAATAATGGTGTCTGCAAAGCATTTGTCTCAGAATCAGCTGAAGGATTGTAAAAATGCAGAAGTCTGGGTCTCCCTCCAAGCCTAGTGAATCAGAAATTCTAGAATTTGGCCTAAAATTTGCATTTCTCCAAAATCCATGTGTGTTTTATATACACACTAAATTTGAGTAGCAGTACTCAAAGCAGAAGTTTGTCAGAGAAACCGTTTCACAAGGGAAAATAGTGCGCTGCTCAGGAGGTTTTCTAATGGGGACCTGGCTATCAATTCAATTGGGATGAACCCTAGGGACATATGTAGTTAAATTCTGCAAAGTAAGGACTTGGATGTGTGCTGCAGATCAGCAGTGGGTTTAATTTATTTTAGATACTATCAGGGGAAAAAAGAACAGAACTAATGGGAAAATTTTTGGTATTTTCTTCCACTGGCTGAGCTAAAGTAACAATCTTTTTCTTCAGAGTAAGATAGAGACAAGAGAAATTGTTTTTTGTTTTGTTTTGTTCTGTTTTCTGCTTAAAAGTTTACTGTAATAAACTAATAATAGCCATAAAAATAGTGCATTGGCCAGTGGGTTGGATTAAGCAATAAAAACGAGAAATTTTATAGGACAGGAAGGTATGATAAGATAGGAAATGTGAGCTAAGATAATTATTTTCCAAATTTGGAAACTCCAGTTCAAAGCCCCAATAACTCTCAGTCCAGCCTAAGCACTCCTTTTAGTTACTTTTTTCCTCCCACCAACCCAAGTGTAAGGAAAATGAAGTCAGTCAGGCTCCCTCACCCGGATGTCTGGGCCAACATAACTTACCAGTATTCATATAACCTTAAGTAGGGACCAGCATGCATAAGGAAGCTCTGTTATATAACTGAAGGTCAGTATAGGCACTTTGCTGGCTTTGTGCGCACTTAGTATATAAAGGAGTTGGAATTTCCCATGTGCGTGTGTCTTGTGGCTTGCAGTGTTCGTGGATCGCCCCACTCCTGAATAAAGGCATGTCAGATATCACGATGGCTCCTCAAACTTTCTTCCATCTGCCCGAATCCCGTGTGAACCCGCCCGGCCTTGAACAGTTGCAGAATACCAAGGATGATTTAATTTCTCGAATGGGCAATTCTGCCCATTTTCAAACCAGATTTCTTTTTAGCATAGTATGAAGTGGAAAGTACCGCTGTACTCACAAACCAACACTTTCTTGTTAAGTCTGAAGAGATTCAGAGTCTCCTAGTTTTAAATATTAGTAACTATTAGATGCCTGGAAAAGTTTAACAAACATAACGAATGACTGATAATTTAGAGAACTATTAGAAATAATAAGATTACTAGATTTGTTTTCTCTAGATGTCACCCAAATTAAAATGGAATTAGGATTTCCCTTCAGATCTGGACTAACATCATTCTCATTGATTTCACAAATTTTCACTGAGTAGGCATCAGGATGTTATAGTAAGGTGTTATGGTAATTTGTTCCTATACATAGTTCCCTTAAACTGCCTGACATGCTCCACTTCAGTCAGATAGCTAGCTTTTTATTGTCCCAATGAAAGGGAGATTAGGAGAACAGAAAAGAAATAAAGGTTCTAGGATACTTGTTATGCTTAATTCTGAGACTCTGGAGTAGTGTTATTCTAAAGTAGGTAGGAGTGACTGGGAATTGCAGCCACAAGCTGGCAGCCTGGCTGGCAGTGGCCTGTGCCCAGCCAGAAAGATTGGGCTGCACCAAACCTGCCAGGGAGATACAGGGAAGCCAGTGGCCACCTGAGCTGCCCACCTAGTCCTCACCTTCCATGGGAAAAATGTATGCCCAGATAATGGTGCACAGGGCATCAGCTTTCTGGGGGCCCTGTGGCCCCTGCCTCTGTTCCCTGGTGGCTCTCGTGCTGGATGTTATGAGACTGGACTGTGACTAGGAAGCCCTGAACTCTTCCTACTTGCCCACAGCCCTGGAGCTCCTGGATGCCCCAGAGCACTTCCTTGAGCAGGTAGACCTGACAACTCCTCTCTGGCTTCTGAATCTCAGATCTTTCTGCTCCTGCAGCCTTGGCCCAGGGTCTAGCCACTTCTCCTGGCCTCCTTCCTGCCCTTTGCTACTCAGCAGGTTGTGCCTCATCAGGTCAATGAGCCCTACCAATGGTCAGTCCAGTGGGACATGTGGGCCATGCTGGTGGTATCAGTTGTGACTTCAGCGGAGTCCCAGGCCCGAGTCCTCTTCCACCTCAAATGGCAGGTTTGGCTGCCAGGACTTGTAGCCTGCCTTGTTCCTGAGTTGACGCCAGCCACACATCCTGCAGGCACCACTCAATGACCCTGTGGCTTCCAGCGATCCCTGAGCGCCTGGGTGGTGGAGATGGAGTTCCCCTCACCCTGATTCTTCCAGGGCTCTACCACATGGCTGAGCTGGTCTGCAGGCTGGAGCTAACCACTGAGGGTCCCGGACGCTGTGGCCCTGCTGAGGAGCAGGCCCTCCAAGTTGTTAGTGTGGAACTGCCTGGTGGACCCCCACAGTACCAGGAGGTGCCCTTAGATAAGGCAGTGACTCTGCTGGTGCCCTATCTCTCCTGTAGCCCCGACTGCCTTTCAGTGCCACTTTACTGCTTTGTTACTATTTCACCTCCGTGTCCTGAACCTGAGGATCAAGGAGAAGGGGCCGCATGTAAGGACTAACTGCCCGTTCCTTCCCACCCTCTGGACTGCCAAGTTCGACTGCTTCAAGGGCTCCAAGGACCACATCACCCTCATCACCTGCTACTACGCCAGGACCACAGGGCCAGATTCCAGCAGCCCCCTTGAACTCTGCTATTTTCTATGGGTGAACATTTTGGGGGACAATAATGCTAGTGGGGTGTTGCAGTCACTTGCCCTGTCACATGGTACTTGGAGTGCCCAGGCCAGGCACCTGTAGCAGAGAAGGACAAAATAGAGTGGGGGATCCTGGTAATGGGTTAGTGCACAAGGTCACACATCCCACTAGCCAAGACCAAGGAGCTGGTGAATACAGCACCACTGACTGGAGTGCCCTGGTGTGTCCCCATGGACAGTGGGTGAGGGGCAGGTAGGGGCTCTAGTGGAGGTGACAGAGCGGAGTGCCTATGATTCGGCCAACACACAGGTCCTGCAGGTGTGCAAGGCCTGTGACATTCTGTTTGTGGATGGCAATAGAGCCAGGGACCTTTTGGGTGCGTTGGCTGCAGGCCTTATTGGGGCTGACTGAAGATTGGGGCCCCACTGCTACCCCTGCATATAGAGCTGATGACATCATTGTCGTGCAGGTCTAAGGCTGGAGGGTACCTGGCCTGGCTGGAGGGGTGCCAGAGCCTGAGGCAGGAGCATGGGAGGAGACTGAGCAGCACACTCCTGGCTGCTGCCTGTAGTACCAGTGCAATCGCAGGTGCTTCCCTGTCCCCACCTCACCCACCTGTTGGGCCCCAACTGATGGGCATGTCCCACCCCTGGTGCAGAACCCCTGTGTGCAAGACCACTAGTAGCCTGGCTGGAGGGTGGCCACAGTCTTGGTGGGCCAGAAATGGGTATCACCTTCACGGAGATGACTTTCTGTCGTCTGTTCTCATCAGGTGCCCATCATGTGTCTGTGACCTCCCTGGGTGTGCAGGCCCTGGCTGTGACGGATGGCAAAGTCTTCTATCCACAATGCTGGAGCTTCTGGTGTAGCAGTAATAGGCATATCTTTAAATGGTTAATATAGAATATGAGGTTCTTCTTCACAGACGTCATTTGCCAATTACGTTTCCATTCATCTCTTAGATTTTGAGAAACAAAATATCACCAGGGCAGTCGAATAATATTTCATTTACATTTAAAATAATTCAAAAGAATATAATAAGACTGACATTTTTAGGCATAAATTATATGCTGTGATGTGCCACACCTTTAATTATATCTAATCATCAAAAAATCATATGAGATAAATGTCATTCCATTTTGGGCTGTAATGTGTTCCCCTAAAATTCAGATGTTGAAGCTCTAAAGTACAGTACTTCAGAATGTGACTACATTTGGAAGCTGTTTTAAAAAAACTAATTAATTTCAAATAGGATCGTTAAGGTGGGCTCCAATGCAATATGATTTGCATCTTTATAAGAAGGGAAGAGAGGCCTCAGAAGAAACCAAACCTCCTGACACCTTGATCTTGTACTTCCTGCATCCAGAATTGTGGAAAATACATGTCCGCTTCCTAAGCAACTTAATCTGTGGCATTTTGTTATTGCCATAGCCCTTGCAAACTACTACATTTTCATTAAATATAAAACATCTTGTCAAGTGCATATGTTCAGAAAATGTCTAATCTGGCCTCACAATCCACATCTGAGATTTCAAATACAGCATTTATTTTACTACATTGCACCGCTACTCTTCATCTTCTTTCATAATAAATATCAGTATAAGAAATTTACACCTATGTATTACATGAAAATAGTTTAACATGTAATATTCCCCAGTCTGTCTATACTGCCTTCCCCTTCCTTCATTCCAGTTATGGGGTTAAGTCACGTGTTGTGGAATAGTACTGAGAAATTAATTTATGATTTGTTCATATTGCTTTGGGTGGATAGATGGAATAAGATGTAATATTCAATTTCCTTTCCTCAGGGCCCTGTTAAAGTTCTTGATCTCCAGAGGAAACAATCGAACTTAAAATATCAGTGTCTTAAAAGGTAAATTTAGGCTTGAATTTGCAAAAACAGGAAGAAGGACATCTAGACAGTGTCCAACAGGAACTGAGAATGGAATTACGATTTTGTGAGCCACATTCCCTCACGCCTCTCAGGATGACCATGGGATGCTGCCCGCAGGTGGCTGCACTTGGCAGGCTCCAACCGTCAGCCCTGCGAAGATCACTGGTTTTAAGCCAGGAAATTAGCAGCAGAGAAGACATCTTCAAGGTGAACTGAACCAATGAGCACATCACTGCTGGTTTCTGTGGCCGACAACAGGAATTTGTCTTTGGCATAGGATTCTAAGGAAGAGAAAGCCCTCCCGACTTCATTCAACCCTATAACGAAAAATGAATTTCATTCCAGCTTGGAGAATGGGTGTATGGAGCAGCATAAACAGGGTTACAAGAAATAAAGTTAAATATTTTTTATACCATGATGTATTTATTCCATATAGACATATTATATGATTAAATTCTAATTCATATGACTTGTGATTGACTCCCCAGATGGCATTGTGCAATAATGTTGTGGAGAAAAAAGTAGAAGTCAGTAGAAAAAAGGGTGATTTCTTTATATTACATTTTCCTTTTATCCTACAGAAAGTGAAACAGATGCTTCTAAATGGTGACCAGGAGCCACCTGGACCATGGTTCACAGTAGAGAAGGGCACAATCGAGGAGATTAGAAGCCGAGGTACAACTCATCATCAAAAGGATTGATTTAAATGATGGTGTTTATTTCCATGTTTATTGTAGAAGAGAAATATTGACTCATCAAAGTGTTTTTGGATAAGTAAGATGGCAGAAAAGCCAACATTTTCTTGAGACATAAGGAGGAGTCTTATTACTATTGAAACATTTTTAATCAGTACACCTTATTGGTTGGTCATGATAGATGATGGTCAGTTTATGCTATATGTTTATGTTTATACTCTCAAAAACTTATTTTGGCTTTAATTGGACAATAAAATTATGCACTAGCCTTGTGTACAAGATGTAGAGCTTTTTAAGATCAAACACAGAGCTCAGGTTTTTTTTTTTTTTCTATTTTTATTGGCACATTGGAAAATGTATACTTGTCCATTTAATATTAAGTCTGTATATTTGATCATGGAATATTGTTCACAGTGTTATTCTATTGGCCCACTACTTACAAATTAGAGCCATGTAACATTTGGCTAAGAAAAAGAGAATAAATTAAAATGTGAATAAATGCTATTTAATATCAGCATTAAAATTCATTTAGTTATTTCTATAAGTATAATTTATTTTTACTTTTACAATATCAAAATGTATTGATTCACATTATATACATCTGGAAAAGTCCATATAGATCATTTAGTCAAGCCTCTCATTTTATAGTTTCAGAAATTAGAACATAATAAATAATAAGGCTATAGTCAGCCAACATTATAAGATATTGTCCTTATGATAAATTCTCCACATTTCATCTATTTTAATAAAAAAGCAGGCATATTGAACATTATTGATAAAAGTTTGAATACCACATTCAAGTTAAATATTATAAATTAGAGGAATTTTAAATTAAACATTAGGAAAGGATTTGATACTTCACATTGAATTTGTATTTAATTTTGTTAATGGAACAGAGATTTCTGAGACACATTCACCAAAACTTTTTATTATAGGAAGAAAACTGGTGGATAGGTAAGGAGACTGGACAAGAGAAGCTACGGGCCTTCTAGTTGGATTCTAAAAAATAACCATATCGATTTTTAGATATAAATATATATCACAATACTGACTATTAATTTCTTATAAACTTATTTGGTTTTAATTCTCAGTCTTTGAACCTCTTGTTCCACTTTATTTTCTAAAATAAAGTTTCTTTTCTATCTCTCCATGTAATTTTTACCAGATGGAAGTTTTACACTGTTAAAATATGTACAGAACTTTATAATCATGACAAACTCCCAGTTCTTTTTAACTCTTTATTTTTATCAACCTTTGTGTTTTATCTTTTAAAACTTTCTTAGAATGTTTGTCATCTAATATTAATATTAATTATATTAATGATATTAATAAAATAAATTTATTTCCCTTCCCAAGAAATCCATTCTCTTTCCTGCTTCTGTGTTTAGCTGTGCTCTGCCCTTTTCTTATAATTATTTTCTCTTTCTCTAGTTAATGCAAAAGTCACCTCCTCCATCATGGTTTTCCCAGAAAATTTATAAGGTTTTCCTTCCTCATTGTTCTCTGGAGCAAATGCCTGTAAGGAGTGCAATGGGTGGGATGTAGCAGATTCTGTATTATGCCAAAAATATCTCCTGTCAGGACCCAGACATCCATTTCCCAGCTGCCATAACGTGACTGTGTCATGCGCCATAGTAGTCCCTCTCAGAAATTATCCTCTGGTAAATGGTGCTGTTTCACCTAAGTTTACACCTCATGTCTGTGTCTCAATTTGTTAAGGACTGGACACACCACCCATTACCTCGATTCTGGACGGTACTTAGTGCTCATGGCAACTGTATGGTTCCCCATGTGGCATCAGCTGAGGCCTCTATTTTGACAGTTTTCTGATCCTACACCACTCTGCCTCCTTCACTCCCTTACAGGCACTGTTCCCAGGAACACTCAGTAAACCCCCAGCATGCAGGCCAACATGGCGGAAGCTGTTTCCAAGAAATCAATCTTTACCCAACCAAAGCACTTTATGACAGAATGTCAGTTTTGAGCAGCTTCTGAGCCCAAAGAATGCCAACACCTCCTCAGGGTGGTACAATCCTGGAAGGGCCTTTTGAGATCACATTCCCATTTTCTTTTCCCCACTTCCTCTTATGACATCCTGGAATTAGCAAACTTAAGGAATAAGGTAGAACTTCTAGATTGGAAATTTTAAAAAATTAAAAAAAAAGTTTATCTCATCTTTCATTGCAGAATATCCTAAAGAGATCCAGAAAAATAATCATGACTTTGTAGAAGTGTAACAGGGTGCAGCCAAGCGGGAGCCCCAAATAGGGATTTGTAACAGGGTCCAGAACTCAAGGTGTCCAGGAAATATTAAGAATATATATGTATGATGCTCTCACCCCCACAAGTCTGAGCTGGGGGATGGGACGCAGGGAGCAGGACCATTCAGAGCTGTTCTGTATGGCAGCAGCTTTGCAGCTAACCTCTGGCATGGTCATTTAGCATATCTATAACCTTTAACTGGTTTCATAGATATGTTAAATAGCTGTGGCCATGCTTTGAGCCAGGGGGATGGAAGTGACTTCCACCCAAGATGTAACTGGGAGGCAACTCCCCCTGGATGCAGTGCCTGCCCATGAGATCTTGGAGATGCTTGGCTGCATGCCATGGGGCCACACCTGCCCACAGTTACCATGGTAGCCCAGAAAAGCTGGAGGAATACAGAGTGCTGGCAGGTGTAGCTGATTGAAGGAGGAGTCGGAAATGAGGCTGCAGAGGAAGACTGGCATGGGGATTTAAACCCAGCATGGCAGCTGTACCAGGGACGTGACCACCAGGCTTTGGAGGAGTGGGGACCCCTTGGCCTGGGAGAGAGAGAGAGGACCATGTGGCTTTGGGTTGCTCCTTTTGCCATGTGGCCTAGGAAGCAGGAGAGATTTTGCCTGGAAGAAAAGGAGTGAAAGGACTCTTGCTGGTGGGCCATGAGAAGGTGCCACATGGTTTTGGATTAACTGGAGATTTTGGTGGCAACACAGTGGATGGTGTTGGAACCGAGAGGCTGCCTGAATCACGGACTTCTACTTCTTTTCCTGAGATACGGTACCCTGGACTGGGCAGGGGGAGAAGGAAGGACTGTGTGTATTTGTGGGTATTCTAGAGAACTTTAGTATTTTAAAGAAGACATTAAGTCATTACTCCAAGCCTGTATAACTTGATAACAAACAATCCCTTTCCTTTCTACCAGTCTCTGGCGTTGAGAGATGTCTTTCCTTTGTCAGTGAGCATAACGAACCTAGAATGGGGTGGGGGGATAACCTCAGGAGCACAAAGGGGCTCCTTTTGGTAACCGTATGTCGTTGGCTGCCCCGCGCTGTTCTGTAACAGAAGTGTACGATTATACTACAGCAGTCATATTAATTATAAACCGAGGCCATTTTAGAGGCCAGTGTGACTAGAAGACTTCCCACCATGTCACCAATGAAGACATAGATTGCCTGGTATCCAATGTAGGCAGGGCTAACAAATTCTAAAATAAAGTAAAACAAAGTGTGTCATGTTGCTTTAGCACCCAACTGATTCAATTCTGTGAATTCATGTAGAAATGAAAGAAAGCAAAGGGGTGACAGAGGCTTTGCAAATTATACTATTTTCTTGGCTGAAACACTGATTCTTGAGCATTTTATATTTTCCTGCTCAATTACTGAATGTGGCAAGTAGACAAAGAAAATAGACAATGCTCTTTTAAATACAAAATGTGGAGATAAGAAACAGGTGTTAATAGACAGAGTTACGGGAAATGAGATCTGTTCACAGATCGTTAAGCAACATTTATTGTAAAATATTTTTCAGAAAAAGTTGTTTAGTTCTCCTGTATCATAGTCCTCATGGTTAGAGAACTGTGGTTATCTCAGTATTTTGCATGACACACTTCTAAGACTTACAGAAACAAAATAAAATATTTATTGAAAACTTACAAGGCAAGACAAACTGAGGTGCTATTGCTAAGTTCTTCCAAAGTCGAGGGAACATGTGTTGATATCATACCTGCAACTCTAAATGTGCACTAAAGTGCCCTCTGAAATAGACAGTAAATTTAAATAATGACTAATACTTAATAAGGGAGTGTTCTAACTCTCTTAAGCACAAGCTTATATGCTTTCACTTTTTTCTGGGTTTATAACAATAGAAGCAGATGTAAATAATAAATTTAGGGAATATTAACCATATTGAACTTTTAAGCTCTGAAATACAAAGTGAAGCAAAAATAAGTTTACAGTTGTTCACATGGAAAACAATATAGTAGTTAATAAATATTAATATAAAAATAAATTTTATGTTTCACACACTCACAGTTTATCCAGTATGTTTTCTCACTTTTTCAACTCTCTCCTACTAAAATGGCAATCATTAGTTGTGGACATGAAAACTGAAAAAAAAAATCATGATTATCTTAGTGTTAATACAAGTCTTATTCAGATACTTGAGTAAAACATGAGATTTGACAATAGCTTATTTTATTTAATTTATTTTTACTTTTAAAAATTGTTATTGAATTTATCAGGGTAACATTGATTAATAAAATTATATATATTTTAAGTGTACAATTATATATTATATCATCTGTATATTGTATTGTATGTTTACCATCCAAAGTCTAAGAAACAACCCCTCTTGGTTGCTCTTGAACTCTATACCCAAGACTATGAAATCCTGGAAGAAAAGCAAAACACAGATGGATTTCCTTCTAATTTTCATTAATAACATAATATATATGTGGCTTATTCACATATATGTAGTTTATTCAGGTCAAAGATAAAATGAAAATGCCTAATACTTTATTTATGATATATGACAGTTAAAATTTCTATGTAACAGAATCAACTATGTCATAAATTTGTGTTTAGTCCACAGAAGGAGGAGGCAGCAAAGTTGAAGAAGGTAAGAGCTGCAGGGGCTGAATCAACAGAACAATCTCCTTTGTAATCTGTGCTTTGGCTCTTCTTTTCATCATATACCATCATAAAAGGCGGATTTAGTTGGAAACTTTCTGTTGAGAATCTGAGATCATTATTGAAGAGGAAGGTATGACCAAAGTGTTTTTTCAAGACAATCTTCAGGTCTGGAATATTCTTTCCTTTCCACATCATTAACTCTACTCAGTCTGAATTGCTGGACCTTTCAAGGCACTACGCCAGCTCCATCTGCTTACTCAAGCATTTCCGAGATTGTGAGTAAAATGTGTTTAAGGATAAGTGTATCTATTATGGGATTACTTTCAGTAGCTGGTGATTACTAGTGTACAGTGTTCGATTTTATCTGTGTTCTGAATGTGTCTATGCAGACATTTAAAGAATGGAAATTGGAATATATGTTATTGAAAAGGTAATATAATTTACACTAATTAATTTGACATATGGTCTCAGAGTCCAGCCAAAGCCAGGGATTCACTGAACAATCCAATTTCTACGTAATGCCAAGGGAGGAAATGAGAAAATCTGTCACTGAGTATTTTACCAAATTTTAAAAAATATTATCATTTCTTAGTAAACTTAATGTTTCATAACTTTATAGTTTTTATAAATATAATCATGGTATTTTTCTTTCATATAGTGTAGATATTCTGCCTTTCAAAAATAAGTCTGCAATATGAAATAATCCACCACTTGTTAATATTAACATCTACATCAGGGAGAAGTGACTCATACTTACTGGGATAGTCTCAAAGTGCATGCATGGGGAAGCACATGTGCGCACACACATATAGATCCTCCAGTCTCTTCAAAATTAAAATAAGGTCCTAAAATTAAATTAAATGTATTAGAAGAGAGGAAACGCAAGATTAAATCAGCAAATGCTAAGTAAAAGGCTCTAATGAAAACAGCACCACAGCTGAACTGCTCAGAGAAAAACTGAGAGTTGGATGGAAAACTTTCCGTGTTGGTATCAGTGTTATACGGTGGCAGCTGCACCGGTGACACACATGGGTTTGCTCCGATCACGTAAATTTTACTGCTCTGTCATAGCATAAATGAGAAGTTCCCAACATATTAAGGGAAATTATAATCAATGATTAGATGTTGGATGTAATTATTTTATATAGCTTTGAAAATAAATTAGAGTTAAAAAAACACGAGGCAACAGGTCAACCAGGCTGGTTCATGGCAGTCTTGCAAAGACATTATCTAATATGGTCTAATTACAATAGTCTCTCTGATCCTCTGGGGCATGTTTAAGACCTCCAGTAGATGTTTGACACTGAACATAATAATGAACCCTATACATAATATGTTTCCTCCTCTACATACATATTTATTAGAAAGTTTAATTTATAAATTAAGCACAGTATGAGATTAATGATAATAGTTAATGAAAATTAGAACAATTATAAAATATACTATAATAAAAGTTATGTAAATATGGTGTCTCTCAAAATATTTTATTGTGCTATAGTCACCAATTCACTTAAGGAAAGTACTTTATAGCCTCTCTGTGGCATGTGTGAATTGCCAGCTTACTACTCTTCCACTTTGGGGCATTATTAAGTAAAATAAGGGTTATTTGAACATAAGAACTGAGATACTATAAATGTCCATCTGATGACCAAGATGACTACCACATGACTAATGAGACTTACAGGTCTGGAGCATAAAACGTGTGGGGACACTGCACAAAAGAATGATGCGTGATCTGGCAAGGCAATGTGAATTTCATAACTTTATTTAGAATGACTCAGAATTTAAAACTTATGAATTGCTTACTAGTGGAATTTTACACACAGGACGGCAGCTGACCTTTGTGTAACTGAACTGAGGAAAGCAAAACTATGGATAATGGGGCTACTGTATTTTATAATCATATTTTTTGTTCTAACTATTGCACTCCTAACTAAATCATGCTGTTTTTTATTTGTTTTCTTTCATTATGGAGGTTCAACAACTGTAAAATGCTAAGCAAATGATATTTTATCCTAAAGTATTAAAAATGTAGCCATATATATTAGTACAAAGTGAATTTTAGAAATCTAAAATATTTCACCAAATGTGAAGTAATTTTAATTTAATTAAATAGCATTACTATTATGATATAACTCTTAATCCCTGAAATATTTCCTCCATTCTTCCCCTTCCCTCTCCCAACTGATAACTCTCAAAATGATTGCCATGCCTATGATTCTGTTTCTTCTCTGGTTGTTTACTTAATTATTTTTCATTTTCTTTCTTTTTTTCTTTTTCTTTCTTTTTTTTTAGATTCAGTTGAAAGTTGTGAACTTGTTGCCTTTTTAATATTCATGGTTTTGATTTTCTTTTTCCTAAATAAGTCATTTTAGCCCTGGCTGTTGTAGCTCAGTGGATTGAGTGTGGGCTGTGAACCAAAGAGTCACCAGTTCGATTCCCAGTCAGGGCACATGCCTGGATTGCAGGCCAGGTCCCCAGTGGGGGCCACGTGGGAGGCAACCACACATTGATGTTTCTCTTCCTCTCTTTCTCCCTCCCTTCCCTTCTGTCTAAAAATAAATAAATAAAATCTTAAAAAAATAAGTCATTTTAACATTTCAGGTAGTAATGACTTGATGATGATAAACTCCTTTAGCTTTACCTTGACTGGGAAGCACTCCATCTGTCTTTCCATTCTAAATGATAGCTTTGCTGGATAGAGTAGCCTAGGATGTCCTTGTTTATCATCACTTTGAATACTTCTTACCAGTCCCTTCTTGCCTGCAAAGTTTTTTGGGGTTTTTTTTTTGTGTTTTTTTTTTTGAGAAATCAGCTGATAGTCTTATAGGAACTCCTTTATAAGTAACTCTCTGCTTTTTTATTGCTGCTTTTAAGATTCTCTCTTTATCTTTAACCTTTGTCATTTTAACTAAGATGTGTCAGTGTGGTCCTCTTTGGGTCCAACTTGTTTGGGACTCTTTGTGCTCCCTGGACTTTTATGTCTACTTCCTTCACCAAATTAGCTAAGTTTTCTTTTATTATTTTTTATTTTTTCAAATAGGTTTTCAATTTCTTGCTCTTCCTCTTCTCTTGCTGACATCCCTATGATTTGGATGTTGGCACTTTTGGAGATGGCCCATAGTCTTCTTATACTATCTTTTTTTTTTTTTTTTTTTTTTTTTTTTTTTTTTTTTTTTTTTTTTTTTTTTTTTTTTTTTTTTTTTTTTTTTTTTTTTTTTTTTTTTTTTTTTTTTTTTTTTTTTTTTTTTTTTTTTTTTTTTTTTTTTTTTTTTTTTTTAATTCTTGTTTCTTCTTTCTGTTGTGGTTGAGTATTTATTTCTTCCTTATGTTTCAAATTGCTGACTTGAATCCCAGCTTTCTTCCCTTCACTGTTAGTTCCTTGTGCAGTTTTCTTTATTTCATTTAGTGTAACCTTCATTTCTTCCTTTATGTTGTTGCTATTTTCAGTGAGTTTTCTGAGTATCCTGATCACTGGTGTTTTGAACTCTTCATTTCATTTAGTTCTTTTTCTGGGATTTTGTTCTGTTCTTTCATTTGGGGCATATTTCTTTGTCTCCTCAATTTGGCAGCCTTCCTGTATTTGTTTCTGTGTATTAGGTAAAGCTGCTTTGATTCTCTGTCTCAGTAGCATGACCTATGTAGAAAATACCTGTAAATTCTGTAGGCCAAACCTTAGGTAATTGCCAAGGTGAGACAATCCTCATCACCACTTTGTGGCTTTGTGTGTAGAGAGGACTTTGAGAGGGGATCATGATGCTGCCTGGCTTCTGGTGGTTTGCCCAGTTCTCACTCCATTTTTAGTCACTTCATCCATTTCCCATATGTACTGGTACGTTTGCTGCCAGCTGCTGTCCTGGTGGTAAACCCAGAGTCAGTGGATTTGCTACATTCTAAGTACATGTGGGGCATTTAAGCAGTGAAAATCTGGCAGTTTCTTTAACTGTATCAACCTCCACTGGGTTTTATATCAAAGGTAATGGGGATATAACTTCCCAGTGCTGGAACCCTGGGCTTTGGGATCTGGACTGGGGCTGGGATCACTCAGTCCCAAGGCATCCCTCCTGATTTTTAACCATTGTATGTGAATGTGGGACTGTACAGTTCACCACTGCCACCACCTCTCTGACCTCTGTGACTCTGCCCCTCCTAACCATTTGGATGAATGTGGTTTCTTTAAATCCTTGGTTGTTGGAATTTCATACAGCTTGATTTTTCTGACGATTCTCATTGTTATTTGTCTTGAGATCTGGTTGTAATTCTTTCTATGCTGCATGAGGAGATGAAGCATGTCTACATATGCCTCCATCCTGACCAGAAGCTCCCATGGCCTTCACTTCTTAAATTAATGTTTTTAGCATTTCCACTTTACATTATTGTTCATTCACTATTTAACAATTTTTCTTTGTAGACTCATTTACAAACTCCTAAATTTATTTCTATTATTCTTTCTTTATAACAATTGGAAAAAATTAAAATAAAAATGATTATAAAAGTCATTTTAAATCTAGCATTCCCCCAAAGCTGAAAAAAACAAAAAGAAAACAATCAGCACTCTTTGGTGGAGCCAGGGGTGGGGGGGGATTTCTACTCCAACAAAATAAAAACCTTCATACATATTAAGATTTTCTTGCTAGTATTTAAAACATCAATATTGGTGGTGGAGAGAAGGAGTCGTTTGTTAAACTACTCTTGGTTTTTTAAAAAATGCAATTTTTAAATACAAGTAGCGTAAGTCTGCCTAATATGCAGAACAAGAGTTCATATGCTGCACACACTTAAACCTAGTTTACTTTTACCCCTGCCAGCAGGATATTGTGAAACGGGTGCTTTTAAGAAAACATATAAATTATTTACTTCACATTGATTTGTTTCTTATTTCTCTTTTTTTCTAATTGATGCTGTCAAACTATCATTGGTCTTTTGATTCCTGACTGATTCCATAAATCCATGACTCATCACATAATTTACTCAGTAAAATTATTGTTCTGCCAGTCCATACTCTATCTAGAAATTTCACATATAAGATTGAAAAATGACCACTGCTACAAAGATAAATTTGTTATTCTAAACCAAAGTTAAAACTCTTCAAAACAAAAATGTATTTCATATGGTTTTACTCATACGTGAGATGTAAAACAGAAAACAACAAACAAAAAAGATTTGAAAACAAAATACTCATTGACAAAGACAGTTGGTGTGGTGGTTACTAGAGGATAAGGGGGTTGGGGGATGGAGGACAGGGTGAAGGGGGTCAAGTGTGTGGTGATGCAAGGAGATTAGACGATGGGTGGTAAACACAAAATACAGTATTACAGAATTGTATACTTGAGCCAATGTCAGTAAATCAATTTAATACAATTTTTTAAAAAAACAATTTTGAAAAAACTTTCAAAGTTTAAGAAAAATGGTCAGATGGTGAGAAGAAATGGTCAGATGGTAAGTAGATAATAAAACATGAAAGTCAGAGAGTATTCTGTGAATTTTCAACATTCAATCAAAAGGAGCTCCAGAAAGAAAGAAAGAAAAAATAGAGGGAAGACAATATCAAGAGTCAAAGTGACTAAGTGTAGAAAAATGTACTCGACCTAAGACAGAGGGAAGCAGGAAACTATTGTTCTTTCTTAGAAGCTTGTTGAATTCATGTAAAAATTATGTACATGTATTAATTTGATAAAAGTAAAGAAATTGTTATGTTAAAAATGAGTTTAGGTGAGCTAAGAAAATAAATTTAATATTACCAGGTATACTGATTACCTGAATAACAGAAGGTTTCAGACAAATGTTAATTTAAGTTCTTTAAATCAGAAATTTGAGTCAATGGATCATTTCATCTATATATCACATTACAGGGTTAGACTCATTCAAAAATAAAATTAAATTATTTGTTAATTTTTTAAACATTATTTTCTAGTCTATATTTATTTCTCTTTACATTTACACAATTTTAATATGTTAATATTAAAGATATTTGGATAGCAGCTAGATAGAAGGCAAGATAATTGGATGGTATCACTCATAAATCACACTTCTAAAAAATGAAGACAGACAAGAGGATTAACTGATAAATGTTTTGTCTTTACAAGGACCAATGGGTAAATATCTTATTTCACAGTTAATGTGTGAAACTTTAGGACAAGTTTATATTTCTTAGCTAGATATCCAGTGAAAATTATGTTAACACTAATGCTTTATAAGAAGAAAATTTATTTTCACTTTCTATAAAAATCTTAAGGATTTAACATAGTGAACATTTGTTTTTTAATTTGAATAATATATTTAATTCAGATTAGCCAAAGAACATATATGCATAGTCCAGAGACACAGAAAGCAATGTGATGAGGGCCAGGGTTGGGGGGAAGAGGGATAAAAATGAGAACATCTGTAATAGCATCAACAATAAAATAAATAAATATAAAGAAAGAAAGAAACTGCATTTATCTCAAATAAATACTCAAATAAATAAATACCATATTTATTCTTTGGACTATAAAATGCACCTTTCTCCCCCAAATTTGGGAGGGAAATGGAAGTGCATCTTATAGTTCCAATGTAGCTTACCTGGCTCTCATTGGTGAAATACTATATGATTTATGTTATTAAATATTTTACCACATTTTTTGCTTCAAAATGTGTTTTCTTATTTTCCTCCTCTAAAACCTAGGGGTGCATCTTATGGTCCAAAAAATACAGTAAATAGCAATTATAAATAGAATATTGTGCTTTTTTTCCTACTGTCTATATTTTTTATTTGTTTTTAATTCAGGCAATTAAATCAAGAAACAGATATACCAATAGTAGAAATCATCACTAATATAATGGTTTCCATGTAAATGGATTTGATTTTTAAAATAATACTTTGACAAATTAATCATAAGTAAGAGACATCTTCCTTTTAGAAGAATTTCAAATAATGTACTTAGATATAACTGCCCCTCACCAGGAGGTGGAATTTCATTCCCACCTCCTCTCTTCCAATTTTTGAGGGTAAACTAAAATTAGTCATTTACTCCCCCAAAAACAGGGTAGAAAAGGAAAAATGTAACTTACAGAAGAAATAACTGGCAAACTCTTCTTTAGCTGGGTAACAAAACTTTACATTACCAGAAGTGTCAGGTGAATGACGTGATATGATGTGGTACCTATGTGGTGTCTGTCCAAAAACTTATAACACCAGTGTAACCATTAAAAACAATAGATACACCCAGACTGTGTACATTTTACAAAACACCTGGCCAGGGTACCTCAAGGCAGTCAAGTAATATAAAAAAAGAAAAATAGTGAGAAATATTCACAGACCAGAGGAGACTGGAAACACAGGTTGCCACAGGTTGAATTCTAGAAATAAAAGAGAACATTAATGGAAAGTTGTTAAAATGAAAATAAATCCAGGAGTTGTTAATATCTGTGTAGTAATATCGGTTTCTTAGTTTTGGTAACGGTGTCATAGTAATTGCAAGTTTTTAATAATAGGGAAAATTAGGTGAGAGGTATAAAGAAACTCTCTGTACCATCTTTGCAACTTTTCTAGAAATCTTAATATGTCCCTAAATAAAAAGTTTATTTAAAAAACAAAATAAAACAAAAATATATTTTTGGACATGATACTGTGTAAAACATATATTCAGTGAAAATTCTTAACCAAGATATACTCACTGAAGCCTACCACATAAGAACTCCTAACTTGAAAGACATGTCTTTTTTCTTCTATCTGTATATCTGTGAATATTCAGTTGTGTTTGTACATAATCTAATTTATTACTCCATAGTCTCTGAACTTGAGGAGAGTTAATGTTCTGCAAACTGAGTGAATATTTTGTACAGACGCAAAATATAAACAATGTCCTAAATTATGCTCTTAAATGATTAGGACACTGCAACTTAAACTACAATAAAAATCTTTAAAATCCAGGGGTATCGACTCATTACTTCACGGTTTCTTTAAGTTCCTGTTATCCTTTAAAGAAAATGAAAAGGAAAGTATAAATTGCCATGTATCAGGTGAAATGCAGCACATGAAATGGTTAAGCTGAGAATTTATGTCTGGGCTGAGTAAATTCAAATTCTGTTCGCCACTTTCTAGCTATGTGATTTTAACGTGGCTGCCAACGTTTCTTACGTCCCCATCTCCTCACCAATAAAATAATAGAAACTGAAGTTCTTGTGAAAATTAAGTGTGTTAATATACATACATTTAGGAATACATGCACAGGAGGTTCATTGGTTTACTCTAGAAAAGTAAGTTTAATTTAGCAGTCAACACTCACTACACACATTAAATAAAAATAGAGAAAATAATATATGTTTGTCCCAATAGAAGCAGAATAAACATTTGGTAACAATAAACATGGTTTCTGATTTTTAAAAAAATCTTTATAATCTACAGTATTTACATAACAGAGTATCTGAGAAACCTAGAGCAAATATACCTAATTAAATTAAATTACTGAAATATATACTTCTGATATTGAGAATGAGCTAAAGATGCTTGCTATTAATACATTTAAAATCATATTGGAAACCTCTATTTGATTTGAAAAAAAGCTATAAATTAAATTTAAAAACAAACAAATAAATAAATAAAGCAAACACATAGAAATAAACAAAATCGCCACTGTGAAGACTGTATAATTGTAAATACAGACTATCCAAACAATCTACAGGCAAATCTATAAATGAACTTGTATAAGACTTTATAAAAAATACTGGAAACAAGGTAAATATGCACAAAATTGTGTTTCTTTATACCAGCAACAATCAAATATAAAATAAAACTTAAACAGCATTTAAAATATCACAAAATACCTAGAATATATCTTTAGAAAAATATATGCAAGACCTCTATTACCACATAATTTTTTAAAAAAATAATTTAAAAATCAAATGCAGGGATACAAAATGATTATGGATTGAAAAATTCAACATAGTAAGACATTAGATTAACTTAATCACAATCAAAATCACAGCAGGGCAACATAGTTAAGATCAATTTGATCTCATCTATAAGTGGAACCCAATCAATAAAACGAACAAATGAGTAAAACAGAAACAATGACATGGAAATAAAGAACAAACTGACAGTGACCGGAGAGAAGGGCAGAGGGGAATAGTGGGGAAAGAAGGAAAAGGGGACAGAGAAGGAACATAATGGAGGACTCATGGCCTCGGACAATGCGGGGAGACTGACTGTGGAAATGGGGGGTGGCAGGGCCGGGAGAGCAATGGGGGAAAAGGAGGACAACTATAACTGGACAATGATAAAAAATAAAATAAAATATATGCTAAAAATAGATTAATCTGAAGAACAAAGTATTTGTACCACCAGATATTAAGACAGTTTTAGGTTCAACTTGCCAATGACTCAAAATAGGGAACAGATGCAATATATGTAGTCTGCTAACTTAGGATAAATATGTCATTACAATGCAACTGAGAAAAGATAGGAGTTTAAAGATATATTACTAGCTGAATTCTATATTTACATGGAAAAACATGTATCTAGATCCTATTTTCCCCCTTAAAACACACATATACCCACATTTAAGGGGAGAGTGGATCTATATGAAGTAAAAGAATAAGAGAACACACATGAAAATATCTTTGGGAACTTGGAGTAGACAAGAGTTCTTAAACAGACCTAAAAATACTAATGATAAGAGAAAAAAGTGATAATTTAGACTACGTTAAACTATATTATGATGAAGAATATCTATCTATAACTATTAGTGGAGTGAAAATTCATCCAACAGAGTGAGAGAAGATATTTATAATATGTTTTCCAGTCAAAGCCTTAAAAGAACAACAACCCAGTAAAAAAAATGGGAAAAAAAAAAAAAAAAAAAGCCCGGCTGGTGTAGCTCAGTGGATTGAGCGCGGGCTGGGGTTCGATTCCCAGTCGGGGCACATGCCTGGGTTGCAGGCCAGGTCCCCAGTGAGGGCCGTGTGAGAGGCAACCATACATTGCTTTTTCTCCCTCCCATCTCCTCTCTCTAAAAATAAATTAATTAATTAATTTAAAAAATACTTAAAAAAATGGAAGAAACGTTTTACTGATTCTCCATTGATGTAGATAAGTAAATAACCCATAAATATATGAAAAGATCCTCAAGTTAATTTTAAAAGAAATGAAAACCACAATGCAATATAACTGCTCACCTACCAGAATGATTGAAACAAAAAAAATCAAATTATATAGATTACACTTCTGTAAACATTTATTTTCACGAAAAAAGTAACCTAGGAACTTAAAAAATTGAGCAATGACTCAGAAGCCTTTCACCTTAGTTCTCATGTTTTATAAGGGGAAGAGTGTCAAGCCTGTGAGAATACCTGAACTTGGGAAATCAAGTGAGAATGGCTAGGTGGGAATTGCTGAAGTCACTTCTTTATTCCCAATGGTCTTGCAAGTACAACTTTTGTCTTATCATTATTTTTAGTATAAACAGTCCTTAAGGAGTCAAATTATCATTCTGAGCATTAAGTCAAACTAGAAAATATTCTGTAAAAAGTACTCATAAGAGAAATATGGTACATATTGAGAGGAGGTTACAGAAATCGCGTAAAGACAAACTGGACATGCTAGTCCAAATTAAACCTATAGGAGTAGTCAGAAGATGACCTGGAAAAGATTTTTTCCTTCTCTCTCAAAAAGGGTTTTATCATGGAGAACAAGGGCAGTCAAATCTTAATCACAAAAGATGCTATCAGGTAGGTGACAAAGGGATTGCTGACATGGCAATGCTGTTAAAATACATACTGACAGGCATTAAAAAAAAGTAATGGAGGACATTATTTGATTTTATGTTCTCGTTTATATGTGCTCCTTTGTTTCCCATATTCCCATGCATCAAAAATCTAAATAAAGAATTCTAATTCTTTATACTCATTTAATTAACAACTTCAGCTCCAATAAACCAATACATGCACAAATTCACCCACACATAGTTTCCATTCTGTCTCTGTTGTTAATTTGTTTTAGTGTCTTTACATAATTCAAAAAGGCCTCTTTTTTTTACATTCCAAGGTGAAACATGAAATCATTAGGATTCTGGAAGTTGAATGGTGAATAGATAAAAGGGAGGAAAGCCAGAGGAACTGATCGGTGAGACTAAGTATAGAGTCAAGGAAATAATGATAAGGCAGAAAGAAAGCCTATGTAGCACTGCATGTGAGGTCAGGTACTTCTGGCTTCTAGACTGGAGGATTGAGTGTGAAAAAAGAAAGGCAATTGCTTACCTATAGGTATAAGAACTCAGAAAATTAGTATTACTCATTATAAGTTTACACGACATGGATGCAACACTCGAGGACTAAGATATCTGCCCAATAACATATCCAGCAGTTGCTGAATCAGCCAGGGAGTACATTAGTATGTTTTTCAATTAATATATTATTAAAAGTTAAGGCCTAATCTGATTTTTGAAAAGTGCATTTTAAGTTCTTATTTAATATATTTGAGAAATAACGTTCTCAGATTGCTGTGATCTGGAAACTCTGGTGTTTTATGCACAAAATTCTAATATTGTTTTATACATTACTAAAGTAATTTGAAATTTATAGATAGCTGTTACATAAAACAACAGTAGCTAACATTTCCAATAGATCAATATGACCAGCAACATGATTTGTTAGTAATAGATTTGCTCTATGCCTCCTTTAGATATCTGACATTTTGTTAAAACAACTTCACAAAAAATTTTCTCAATATTTTATTTATGATTTACTCATTATAATAGCCTATTTGTCAATATGTATGTGCAATATATATAATCTTTAAGACTTTATTCTGTAAGAGATGCTAATTAATGAGAGTTGTTTGTTAAGTACTGTAGGCAGGCAACAGAAAGCTGAATCAACAATAATATCAAAACACTTCTATGCTAATTTACTTTTTAAAAATATATAAACAGGTTATACATTATAAATAAACATATATCATAAAATACAATAGGTGTGTTTATATGTACATACACACACAAACTTGCATACACATATATGTGTGGAGGGCATGTTCGATTTCTGCCCCCTGCACTCTCCAAGTTCTCCTGCTACTTTCTTATATGTTCATGCTTGTCCAATTCTTTCTACCTACATGTTACTATTATGGGTCAGAGTTCTTATTTCGTTATTTAGGATACTCCCAATATCTGTTTGTAATACCTAAAAATTTGCTTTGAAGCAACAAGTTTTGCCAACAGTATTAAACAAATGTATTTCAATATGCTCTATAAATGACAGCTTTTAACTGTCTATCACTTTTGAAAGAAATGTCTTCCATTCTTTTTTTATTTTATTTTTATTAGTCTCCTATTTCTTTTTTTTTTAATGTTCTACTACAGTTGTCCCAATTTTCATTCATTGCTCTCCCCTGCTCAGCCCACCCCCGACTCCCACAGTCAATCCCCACACTGTTGTCCATGTCCATGGGGCATTTATACCTGATCCTTGACTAGATTCTTACTCTCCTTTCCCCTCTTATCCCCAACCTCTCCCCTCTGGTTGCTGTCAGACTGTTCCTTGTTTCCATGGCTCTGGTTCTATCTTGCTCGTTTGTTTATTTTGTTCATTATGTTCCTGTAATAGGTGAGATCATATGGTATTTGTCTTTCATCACCTGGCTTATTTCACTTAGCATAATACTCACCAGTTCCATCCATGCTGTCCCAAAATGTAGGAATTCCTTCTTTCTTTCCCCTGCTTAGTATTCCATTGTGCAAGGGTACCACAGTTTTTTTGATCCACTCACTTATCGATGGCCACTTGAGCTGTTTCCATCACTTGGCTGTAGTAAATAACTCTGCTATGAACATAGGGGTGCATAGGTTCTTTTGAATTGGTGTTTCAGGCTTCTTAGGGTGTAATATAAGCAGTAGGATCACTGGATCAAAAGGTAGTTCCATTTTTAGGTTTTTTGAGGAAATTCCATACTGTTTTCCATGGTGGCTGCACCAGTCTGCATTCCCACCAATGCAGTTCCCTTTCAGTGGGGTTCCCTTTTCTCCACATCCTTGCAAGAACTTGTGGTTTGTTGATTTGTTAATGATGACTATTCTGACTTGGAGTGAGGTGGTATCTCAATGTGGTTTTAATTTACATCTCTCTGATCGCTGGTAATGTTAAGCATCCTTTCATATGTCCCTGGACCTTTTAAATATCCTCCTTGGAGAAGTGTCTGTTCAGGTCCTTTGCCCATTTTTCGGTTGGATTATTTGTCTTCCTGATGTTGAGTTGGATGAGTTCTTTATGTATTTTGGAAATCAAACTCTTGTCTGAAGTATCATCTGCAAATATGTTTTCCAATACAGTTGGTTCCCTTTTAATTGTGATGATATTATCTTTAGCCACAAAGTAGTGGTTTTTAAATCTGATGTAGTCCCATTTGTTTATTCTTTTCTCTATTTCCCTTGCATTAGAGGAAATATTGACAAAAATATTGCTGCAGTGTATATCTGAACTTTTACTACAATGTTTTCCTCTAGTACTTTTTATGGTGTACTTATGTTTAAGCTTACATTTAAGCCTTTTATTCATTTTGAGTGTATTCCATAGTAAGGTGTAAATTGATGGTCTAGTTTCATACTTTTTGCATTTACCCTTCCAGTTATCCCAACACCATTTATTGAAGAGGCTATTTTACTCCATTTCATGATCTTGCCCCCTTTGTCAAATATTAATAGGCCATAAAGACCTGCGTTTATTTCTGGGCTCTCCACTCTGTTCCATTAATCTGTGTGTCAGTTCTTTTGCCAGTACCAGATTGTCTTGATTATAGTAGCCTTGTTATATAGTTTGACATCAGGTATTGTGATTCTTCCTACTTTGTTCTTCTCAAGATTCCTGAGGTTATTTGGGGTCATTTTTTACTTTCATATAAATTTTTGAAATATTTGTTCTAAATCTGTGAAATATGTCACTGGTATTTTAATAAGAATTGTACTGAATCTATAGGTTTCTGGGGGTAGTATGTACATTTTAATGATGTTAATTGTTCCAAGCATATAACAAATAAATGGCATATGCTTCCATTTATTTGTGTCTTCCTTAATTTATTTCTTCAGTGTTCTGTGTACAGGTATTTTACCTCCTTGGTTAAATTTATTCATAGACCTTTTTTTCTTGTTGCTATAGTAAATGGGATTTTTTCTAGTTTCTCTTTCTGATATTTCATTTGTGATGTGCAAAAATGCCTTTGATTTCTGAATATTGACTGTGTGACCCACTATTATGCTAAATTCACTCATTAAGTGAAGTAATATTTTGGTGACTCCTATAGGATTATCTATGTACACTATCATGTCATCTATAAATATTGACAGTTTTACTTCCTCCTTCTAGTTTTTTTTTTAATTTTTAAATTACTTTATTGTTGTTCAATTACAGTTCTCTGCATTTTTCCCCTCCCCTTCCCCCATCCCATCCAAACCCACCTCTCTCTCTTGCTTCCACCCTCCCTCTTGGTTTTGTCCATGTGTCCTTTGTAATAGTTCATGAAAACCCTTCTCTCCACAATCCCCTCTCCCCTACCCTCTGGCTATTGTTAGATTGTTCTTAATTTCAATGTCTCTGGTTATATTTTGCTTGTTTTTTTCTTTTGTTGATTATGTTCCAGTTAGAGGAGAGATCATATGGTATTTGTCCTCCACTGCCTGGCTTATTTCCCTTAGCATAATGCTCTCCAGTTCCATCCATGCTGTTGCAAAAGGTACATGCTCCTTCTTTCTCTCTGCTGTGTAGTATTCCATTGTGTAAATGTACCATAGTTTCTTGATCCACTCATTTGCTGATGGTCACTTGGGTTGCTTCCAGCACATAGCTATTGTAAATTGTGCTGCTATGAACATTGGGGTGCATAGTTCTTTTGGATTGGTGTTTCAGCGTTCTTAGGGTATAATCCCAGCAGTGGAATTGCTGAGTCAAAATGCAGTTCCATTTTTAGTTTTCTGAGGAAATTCCACAGTGTTTTTCACAGTGAATGCACCAGTCTGCATTCCCACCAACAGTGCACTAGGGTTCCCTTTTCTCCGCATCCTCTCCAACAATTGTCTGTTGCTTTGTTTATGATGGTCATTCTGACCTGTGTGAGGTGGTATGTCATTGAGGTTTTAATTTGCATTTCTCTGATGGTTAGTGGTGCAGAGCATATTTTCATATGTTGTGGGGATTTCGTCCCAGCCAAAACCCGTGGGTGACCGTAACCCGATGCGTGAAAGAATCTCACACTGAGACACGCGGGGAGAAGGAGTCCAGGGCCACGGGACTAATTCCTATGTCTCAGGAAAAGGGCCATGGGTGTGGCTTAGCCGTATTTTTATTAGGAAGCTCAGGACACAGCAAAATGGGAATGGCTATTCATTAACTATGCAAGGGGTTCCCGGCAACCATTAGCAAAATCCCTTGGCTCTGGGTGAAGGGTCCCAGCAAATTAACAAGTCCTAGAAAGTAAGTTAATCCAATTTCCCTTCAAATAATTCTTTTTTCCACGAGCATGATTTTTACGCCGGCCCGCACGGGAGTGTTGATTCTCACGGAGTCAGGCTCGAGACATGGAAATTCCCAGGGGGTTACGTTTTTATCATGCAGATGAAAAGAATTCCTGTCACATTCATATATCTCTGGGCCCTCTGTGTGTCATCCTTGGAGAAGTGTCTGTTCAAGTTTTCTGTCCATATTTTCATTGGATTTTTTGTCTTCCTGGAGTGGAGTCGTATGAGTTCTTTATATATTTTGGAGATCAAACCCTTGTCTGAGGTACCATTTGCAAATATATTTTCCCATATGGTTGGTTTTCTTTGTATTTTAATAGTGTTTTCTTTAGCCCTGCAGAAGTTTTTATTTTGATGAGGTCCCATTTGTTTATTCTTTCCTTTATATCACTTGCTCTAGGAGACATATCAGTGAAGATGTTGCTGCGTGGAATGTCTGAGATTTTCCTACTGATGTTTTCCTCTAGAACTTTATGGTGTCACAACTTAAAAGACTTAAGTATTTTATCGGCCTTGACTTTATTTTTGTGTATGGTGTAAGTTGGTGCTTGAGTTTCATTATTTTGCATGTAGCTGTCCAGATTTCCCAACACCATTTGTTAAAAAAACTGTTTTTACTCCATTTTATGCTTCTGCCCCCTTTGTCGAAGATTAATTGCTTGTAGGGACTTGGGTTTATTTCTGGGCTCTCTATTCTGTTCCATTGGTCTATCTGCCTGTTTTTTTGCCAGTACCAGACTGTTTGATTACAGTGGCCTTGTAATACAGTTTGATATCAGGTATTGTGACCCCTCCTGCTTTGCTCTTCTTTCTCAAAATTGCTGCAGATATTTGGGGTTGTTTATGGTTCCATATAAATTTTTGAAGTATTTGTTCTATCTCCGTGAAATATTCCATTGGTACTTTGATAGGGATTGCATTGAATCTGTAAATTGCTTTGGGGAGTATGGACATTTTGATGATGTTGATTCTTCCAATCCATGAGCATGGTATATGTCTCCATTTGTTTGTGTCTTCCACGATTTCTCTCTTCAGTGTTGTGTAGTTTTCTGAGTACAGGTCTTTTATGTCCATGGTTAGTTTTATTCCTAGGTATTTTATTTTTCTCGTTGCTATATCAAGTGAGATTTTTTTCCTGATTTCTGCTTCTGATGTTTCATTGTTGGTATACAAAAATGCCTTTGATTTCTGGATATTGACTTTGTATCCTGCTGTTTTGCCAAATTCATTTATTAGGTCAAGTAGTTTTTTGGCTGAGTCTATAGGATTTTCTATGTACACTATCATGTCATCCGCAAACAATGACAGTTTTGTTTCCTCCTTTCCAATTTGGATGCCTTTTGTTTCCTTTTCTTGTCTGATTGCTGTAGCTAAAACTTCCAGAACTATGTTGAATAGAAGTGGTGATAGTGGACAGCCTTTTCTTGTTCCTGATCTTAGTGGGAAGATTTTAGTTTTTGGTCATTGAGTATGATGTTGGCTGTAGGTCTCTCATATATAGCCTTTATTATGTTGAGGAATGCTCCCTCTATTCCCACTTTGCTGAGTGTTTTTATCATAAATGGGTGCTGTACCTTATCTAATGTTTTTTTCCGCATCTATTGATATGATCATGTGGTTTTTGTCTTTGCTCTTGTTTATGTGATGTATTACATTTATTGATTTGCAAATATTGTACAATACTTGCATCCCTGGGGTGAATCCCATTTGGTCATGGTGTATGATCTTTTTAATATATTGCTGGATGTGGTTTGCCAATATTTTTTTGAGGATTTTAGCGTCTATGTTCATCAGAGATATTGGCCTGAAGTTTTCTTTCTTTGTTGTGTCTTTATCTTGTTTTGGGATTAGGATGGTGGTGGCTTCATAAAAAGAGTTTGGGAGTCTTCCATCATTTTGGATTTTTTGGAATAGTCTGTGAAGGATAGGGGTTAGCTCTTCCTTAAATGCTTTGTAGAATTCTCCTGTGAAACCATCTGGTCCAGGGCTTTTGTGTGTTGGGCATTTTTTGATTACTGCTTCAATTTTGTCTGCTGTTATTGGTCGGTTCAGGCTTTCTGCTTCTTCTTGAGTTTTGGAAGATTATATTTTTCTAGAAATTTGTCCATTTCATCTAGGTTTTCAAATTTCTTGGCATATACACTTTCTTTTTAATAATTATTATATACAAAGCAAATCAGTTGTTGGTAATGTTTAGACAAAATCAAGTATAATAAAACTTCTGAAAGGTTTTTGAAAAATTTTGATATTCAGACAGACAGGCTATGAAATTGCTAATGGACAGTTTAAACTAAAGAAAAATCAAGTGTGCTTCTTTCTTTTTAAATTAATACACGAATGTATAAGACTAGACCCATGTCACTATGGATATTCCGTTAGATAACTGCTCTAATATTCTATATGTATCAACTGGTTCCACATAAAATATGTTTTACCTTCATTTTAAACTATTTTATTGAATTTTGCCAACTTATTCAGTCACAAGAGAAGTATTTAAACTAAAGACATAGGATTGAGAAAAATGATAGATAATTCACTTTTTTCAAAGATTTGCTGCAACAGCTTTTGTTTTTCTTTCCCTTTTAAGAATTCATTGTAATTTTACAGTATATTTGCATACTATCTTCCAAAAATGGGTCCGTGTAGAGTTATTCCACCCACAAAAGAATACTCTGCAGCCAATCTCCATTCTCTGTGTTAACAATTATTTTTGCTGAAACTTGGTCTAAATATGCAACAACCATCCTGGTAACATTTAGAAACCATGTGTAAATGTTCCAAGTGGAATTCACTTCTGAACCTGGCAAATGCTGGCACACTTAACAAGGAATCCAGGCTCAGAGTTATCATTTTTTTCCCAATACATATTTTAGTGTTCCTTTGTGAGTAAAAAGATTTACATGTTTTTATGATTTAATATTTACTGGTGTCCTCCAGCCAACTCCAAGACACTGAGAGAAAATAAAGTGCATATCAAATTACGACTCTTTCCAGGCTAGCCGTATGCATTATAATGAATGAAAAGTAATTCAGCTTTTGGTCTCCCACCTCATCTTCAATCCTCTCTGCTTGTACCTAGAGCCTTCACAGCTATCAAACTCTGGCTTCAGTAAAATAATCAGCTTTCAGTAATTTTTATTCTGTTTTGAACATGACACTGTGTTTTATCTTCCAAGAATAGTGTTGTTTGAAGTCTTTTTTTATTTTTGAAATGAAACGATTTCCCTAATCAAAATTATATCAAACAATATAAAAATAAGGCCATAGAGAATTTTTATGGTTTAATTGTTTATTTAAGAGGCAACATTAAGGAAAGTACGGCTAAAATCATTAGAAGATCATCCACATTTCCAGCTTGAAATAGATTCAGATAGATTTCATTTCATGTAAACTCTTAACTCTTTTTAAAGTAATCGTGCTTTTTCTAAAATTTATTAACTTTTATAATGTATATTAAATTATATTGATCTGTATTTAATGTAGAAACATACTGATTGTCTAAATATAATATATTTACTGAGAAATAAGAAACTTGTTTTTAAATACTTACCACTAAAACGGTACTAGTTCCAGAGTAAAATTTTGATAAATAATTAATGACTTGAGTATTATTTGACATGCTCCAACAGTTAAACAACTTACCACATCCCTTTCATGAGATCCTAAAAATTTCATTATATGTTTAAAAATATAAAGATAGTTAACAAGACATAGTGTACTTTGCTGGCTGTTCATTTCAGCAAATAATTGTGACATTACCCTTTAGCTAAGTCTGCAAAAAGACTAAGATTTTGGGAAAAGTAAGTAGTCAAAAATCTCTGAGTCCTACTGGTATGAAAACTCCCCAAATTAAAAATTCCTGTGGCACTTGGAAATACCATATTAAGTGAATAAAAACAATTATAGATTATAGAAAGATAAAGCAGCACAATAATACTGTGTTAGCAAGCAATTCTATGCTCAACATTACCTGGAAAGGAAGAATTTAAAGAAATTATGCTAAGCCACCTGTAACAATAATCAACTTGTTCATGCAGGTCTAGAACTTTATAAAACACCATCAAAATCTGCATAAAACTGGCTATACTGATCTGACACACACACAGACATTCACACACATATTTGTGTATACATATTAACACACACGATAGATTATATAGATACAGATATACCCATATATGGACTGAATATTCATATATATGTGGATGTAGAATAAATACAGGTATATGGACATGCATATATACATATATATGTATGTGCATGTGTGTGTGTGTGTATATATATATGTAGATATATATATACACATATACACACTGTCTTTGAATATACATATATATGCATGTATATGTATGTGTGTGTCCAGTCATATAATTTATATTGTAGACAAGGGAAACTGGTGTGTGGGGAGGAGAAAGAAAATGAGAAAGCCTGGATGCTACTCTACTTTTTCAAGCCTTGGGTGAATAAATGACCATTCAGATAGTGAGTTAGCAATCAGTCATGTTAGGCTTGGTCTGGCGCTCTGTTGAGGATGTTCATTTACACATTGTCTTCACTCCAACTATATAGCGCATGCTCTAGGGCAGAGGTCAGCAAACTACAGTTCACAGGCCAAATGCAGCCTACGGTCTGTTTTTGCTTGTATGTATAAGGGAGAAGGGTTTTCAGAAACATCTATAAAGGACACAAGGACAAAACCAAGGAGGGATGGGATCAGTGGTGGAGGTGGGATTGGCTGGAGGAGAGTGGTAGGGGGAAAATGGACACAGCTGTACATGAACAACAGATAAAAAATAGTTAAAAATTTTTAAAAAGACTTTTTAAATACCCATCACTTTAATGTTTTGTCTATAAGTTGTTGTTGTTTTTTTACATCAAGATGGCAAAGTTGAATAAGTTATTGTAGAGAACATATGGCCTTGAAATCCTAAGATATTTACTAACTCGCCCTTTGTAACAAAGCTTTGCCAACCCTGTGTTAGGGCAGAATCTTCACCCTTAAAGCATAGACTTTTTTTTTTCTCAAATGAATGCTGAATATCTCAGAGGTACTCTACTCTGAATGGGTGGAAATCTAGAATTTCCAGCACCATGCAGTCTCCAGTATATTCATTAGCATTTATTCCTTTAAACACTGTTTTATTTTAAGCCTGCTAGTATCTCTCTCTGTTTACACACAGTCCAGCTTTCAGCCTAAAATTGAAGAGGATCATTGAACAATGTGTTAGGCACCTCTCTCTGAACAACCCTCAGGATAGTCATCCACAGACTATCATTCATTCATTCCAGTGAACCCAGCACCCTCAAATGTATTTCTACCTGCTCAGTTCAGCAAGACAGCAATTCTTCGCCTGGCCTGCACACTCCTGCTCTGCTGTTATAAAATATCACAGGATGAAAACCCAGGCCAATGCATTCCCTCCTCTCAAGAGTGTAAGGCCTGTGTTACCTATTGTACAATACCCGAAAAATGTCACATTTTATGTTCTGTTAATTTTTATAGTTGTTTATTAGGAGAGGGTATGCCCAACATAATTACTCCATTGTGTCTAGAAGTATAGGCTTAAATGTTATCTCAATACCAATTTATAAGGTAAAAATGTGAAAAGCTTCTCACAGCAAATTACTGATATTTTGAGTATTTTATAGAAAAACTGTGTGGCTAGCTACCATGTTTAAAGTTGCTAGACAGTCTGTCATTGAGGAGAAGATGAAATTTTAAGTACAGTCTGTAACACTATGGAATTTATAAGCAAAAGACATTGAAGAGATACTATATAAATAAATAAATAATCACCTTGGTTTAATTGTATACAAATTTGTTCAAAGCTATTTTAAACTATATATAAAATAGCATAGTAGTTCAGTCATCTCCCTTCTAAAGCCTATGTCTTCTTTATTACATGTAGAGTATATGCATGCATGACTCACAAATTGATTCAAGATGTTAAATTTGACATCTCTAATCAGATATATTTATATTAATAGCCACTTTAAATATGATGAATGTCAATCCTAACCACTAATAATTACATATAAAAAAGAAGCATTGTTAATTTGCTGAAGAATTGATAACATGGAAAATTACAGCTAATGGAAACAGTTGTACGAATTAATTTTAGATTAACATGACCGAATAGTTTGTGTTTTTATTAGGAAGGCTATATTTTCAACAACTGAATAGGCTCACTTTTCATTTTGAAATTGCTATACTTAACCAGTATTATCCATGCATCTCAAACACATTGTATCTATAATTATCTTACTGAATTACCCTTGATGATGGGCTTTATTATCTTCAACATATCAAAGTAATAACAATTAATAATATATTTTTTAAAGAATTGTTCAAGAGTCCTTTAAGTTCCTAGAATTATTAGGTAATAGATTTCATAACATGCAAGTACTATCTGAATATTTGAATAACTTGCATAATTATTGCTAAAAATAAATTTCAAAAAATTCACAAAGCCTATTGTAGATAAATAATGAGTATTACCTAACCAATTTTGGTAAGAGTTGAAGAAAGATTTTTTTTTTTTTTTGGTTCGGTTGATTGCTGGTTTGGTTTGTTTCTATTCTGATATATATTCTTTGTTTAGGAACAGTGAAACTAAACTTTAGTTCAAAAGTAGCATAACAAAAATGCCTGCTTACTATAATGCAGTCTGTGTTTTAGTGTTTACATTTTAGAGTTTTACATTAATATTTAGTTCTCTGGTATCTTCCAACAAAGAAAAGGAATAGGTCATACAAAAAAACAAGGGAGGAAAAAAAAACCCTCAACATTTTCTAGAAAACAACCCCAAAGCAGGTCATTCCATGCAAAAGTAGAACTATGTGATATTATTCAACCAACCAAGTGCTTAGCAAATTAAAGTAACAATGTTTTTTCAATTAGAAGAATCATAATTTTCTATTCAAAATAAGATGAATGAATATAGTGCTTAGAAAATCATTTTTCTATACACCTGCACCTAGTAATTACAGCTGATTTGCACAACTTTCTCCCTTTGTTCAGAAAAGGTACGTTTTATATTGCATCCCACTTGCATTCAACACGGAATGAGTCTGTATTGTAATTTTGTAACTGCATTTAAAAGACAAATAAAGTATGCAATTATAACTTCAAAAATAATTTATAGTAACAGTTGAAGTTGGGCTTGAATTTTAACAATGCTGTGATAATAGGAATAGAGGACAATTTTAACTTGTAGAATGCAGTAATCTGTGAGAGTAGGGGAAAAAAGTTCTTATGAAACAATACATTGTCACTGAGGCAGTTAATGGTTGATACTGTTACAATTAAGGAGAGTTTCCAGCAGCCAACTCTATTGCCTTTCTGTCTAGTAAAGTTAATAATAAAAATTATATTTAATTTAGGAATTAAAGAAGAAAAGGGCACAGAAAATTCTAGACACAGATGAAAAGACTTGAAAATCATCAGAAGGGTGATTTCTCCTGTTTTAACAAATAAGGAAGAATATGTCAAGAAAGGTCAAAAGACTTTACTAAGTTCATACCATTAATTATTTACATTGTTTACAGAATAAAGGCTAAACCCCAAATTCCTGATTCTCAATTGCAAATACTACCCAATAAAAAAATCAATCTTAAGAAATGAATTTTTAATTGTGGTATAATTGACTTGTAACATTGTATTAGTTTCAGATATACAAAATAATGATTCGATATTTATATAAATTGTGAATAATCACAAAAAAGTCTGGTTAACATCTATCTCATACATAGCTATAAAATTTTTTCTTGTGATGATAACTTTTAATATCTACTCTCTTATGTGAAGTTTGATTTAAACAGTAATTATAAATAGAGAAATTGTTATGTTCATGGGAGATGGATTTCTTTGGCAGAACTATTTGATGATGCTATTCTTATCCAGCCTCAGTTTCCCCGTGTTTGACACAAATCAACACATCTAAGTACTTTCACTAAAGGTTTCTCCCGCTCCCACCCTCACAGCAAATCTTAAAGACCTAAGTCTCTGCTCAGAATAATCTAGAAATCAGAGAAAGATAATCCTCAAGGTTAGATCTCTCATAGTTTTATAAGATGGTTATGGGTTCCTGAGGTTTGGTTGTAAAGTTGCCTTAATCTCCCAAATATTTTATATCTTGATAGTACATAGGATTAGATTTTTTAAAGATTCCTTAAAGCATTATATTTTAAGAATTGTTTTAGTTAAGTATCATCTTTGAAATTATATTACTTTTATTATTTTTAGAGCTGCAAAAAGAATGACCTTCCTGAGGAAGAGTAAAATTCTGTTCTACATTTACAGGTCTCACCAATGTCAACTTACCTGGTTTCTTAGATAGAAGCAACTGCATCCACCAGCATTATCTAGGAGTCAGCCCTTCACTCTTCTCCGGGGGCACTCAACATTTCATCCTGTGTCACAGCTATTAATTTTCATGTCTCTTTCCCACTAGTTTTTAAAATCCTTGAGGGCAGAGTCTGTATTTTATTCATTCATATGTACCTCTAGCATCACCATGGTGTCATGCACATAGGAGGTATGCCTTGTCAAATTAATAAATGAATTGCCATTAAAAAGTTGATGCATCAAACACAGAGAAAACAAATATAAATCAACCTGTCAACATGAAATTCTAGGACAGCATTATCTTTTTCTATAAAACTTAAATTAGATGTGATGAATAATGATATAGTCTATTCATCCTTTTGGGAACATTATTTCATGGTTCACTTATTCATTAATTTCTGCATTTTTATAAAAATGAAATTAAATATGACCACTAAAACAGTCAAAATATGGCCATATTTATAGATCTATTAATATAGTCTGATACACTAACTAGAGAATATTCAATATACAATATTCAGTTAATATTCAATTCCATCCAATGTAGAAAGAAAAAGTAAAGCTTATAAAACTTCTGGATAATTAACAATTATTTATATTGTGGTATTTCTGAACAAAGTTTTTGGAAGAGTCAGTGGTGTTTGAAAGCTAACTTAGCAAAATCATAAACAATTTATGTAATTTGATTCTTGTACTTTATACCCAAAATATATATCATAAGAAAACATTTAGTATAAAGAATTTACATGCTTTACAGAATTCTTTATTAGTGGTAATATTTGAAACAATCTATGAACTTCACAATTGAAATGCTTTTAAAATTATGATACACCTATAAAATAAAAGCCTAGAGTGTGATTTAAAATATTTGAGTATAAGAATAATTAATGATGTACAAAGACATAAAAAACAATGTTTATAGAAAGTAAAAGTATAAAACAGCAGGTTAAATACCATTATATATAAATATAATCTTGACAAAAAAGAAAATGCTAACATTGGGTAATTTACAGTGGAAAAATTATATAATTTTATCTCCTTATCTATATAAGCTAAATGTTAAATAATATTTCATATAGTTTTGGTTTAAAATGTTATTTTACTTAATTTGGTAATAATAATTTGGTAGTAATAACTTTTTACTAAATTCAACTTCATGTCTATTATGAATTATGCCATTTTAGTCATCAAAGGATATTATACTATTTAACACAGTGTAATTATTAAGTAGAGATAATTAGCCTGTTCTATCAAGCTAAGGATACTTAATTAAATACAATATGCAATCTCTTCTCTCTATTTTATAAATTATCTCTCCTTCTTCCAACGTGACTCTAATACTCACATCCAGGATAATTGTATAATCAGAAAAGGAGTTGCTTTGGGATTAATGTCTTCTCACATGACCATCACTCTGGATTCTATTTGTAACAGATATTTATTCAGCAAGTATCTACTATTTACTTTGAAATATGGGCTAACAATTATGGAAGTAACATAAAAACACAAGTTACAAGAGCTGGTGTCAGGAGGAAATCTATCAGAATATCAGCTTGAAAGAAAGAAATCTATAAGAACACTGTAAGGATAAATGGCCCTGTGTGTGTGTGTGTGTGTGTATGATTATATCTGGGGAAAGGTGCCCCTTGACATATAAAATTTGCACATTTCTATTCTCACTATTTGCCCCACAAGGCTCCAAAGCCTTCCAGAACACAGGACAAAAGCATTCATTCATCACATTTTAGAACCTCTAAAACAGGCTGCTCAGAAAATCCCCACAGCACTCACCAATATTCCAAGAGAATTACACTACCCTGGCAATCAGGTTCTCTTTATTTAAGTTTAATTGCTTTGAAATAAAAAACATACTAAAAATCAAATACAGAGGTCATTCCCACTCCCAAGTCAAATGTGCTAGAAAGTGAGGAGGAGGATATTTCTGAATTTATAGACCCTTGAATCCAAATGAAAAATTACTCTGCATGACCAGCTTATCCCAGTTTTCCTGGTGCTTTCCTGGCTTAGCACCAAAGTCCCATGTCCTCAAATACTCCTCAGTCCCAAGAAACTGGTATGCTCAAATGTCCTAGTTAGACCTGGACCTAAGAGTGACCATAATGAACAAATTACCCTGTTGGGCTTTAGAACCAGTGTCATCCATCACTGAGACTAAGGGATCATTGAAATGAGTTTGCTGGTTATATTTTAAATTGCATAATTATTACAAACATTCAGCATGACTCAAATCCAGTGTTAGTGTGCTAGTGAACTGGATGTGTACATTTATTATGATGCCTCCTAGTGGCCACTATTAAAGTAACTGCACTCCCAAAGTGATAGTGTAACTGTAAAAGTATCCTATGAAATCATTTCTGTTATATCAGACTTAACACAGGCAGAATACTCTGCTATTTTTGTTTATTAGCCCTGCCCAGTGGATCAAAGAAGCCAAAACTGCTTAATGTTTCACTGTGCGTTGTAGTGGCTGAAATAGCTCACTTGGTGATAAGTTCTTTTATTAGTGACCTTCGCTTCTTCTACGGGTTGCCATGCTTACAGGCAAGGGTTGCCTCTATCAACCCTTAGTTCGTAAGGACATATGTAGCACTTTATTACTAACCCAGTTCTCTTCATACTGTGATTTTCTTGGGCTTCTTCAAGTCTATAGGACTTTGGTTCAACTTCATTGCATCCATATGCCTTCTATTTTAATAGTGACTGTGCTATTCGTACACAGTGTTTGTTCTTTGAAAGTGTTATTTCCTTCTTTTCCACATTTATTCATAAGGAAGTCCTAGTATGAAATGTAATATAAAGAGTCATCCTGATATGACAGTATTTCTATTCCACAATAATATATTATCATTAAGTCAGACAAACCCTGGTATAATGGGGACCTCAAGTGTGGTCTGGATATTTATCTAGGTTAATGATGTTCTGATAGAGGCTTCCATCAGGGAAACTTCTTGTCTTATATAAGTTATCCAATGACAAATAAAAAAAAAATTGGTAGGCCATGAGCTAGGACAAATTTCAGACCCCATACCCCAGGTAATTATCTTATTTAAAGAAAGTTTCATTGCCTATTAAACACAAAATAATGGCCATATCCTCATCCATTGTTATAATGAAGGAAGCCCAACAATCATCATCTTTGGATATGAGAGACAAAAACATTAACATTTGGACTTGGCTAATTTTCTATGATGTATTGGGATAAACATCCATATCTGAGTACAATCCCCTATAACAAGAAGCCACGGAAGTGAGTAAGTGAGATGAAAAAATAAGCTTTTCATTTGGGTTACCCATTTCTACCATACGTTGTACAATTAAAACTATCAGTGGCCAACATCACAGTTGATTAATATATTTATTGATGGAAATTTAGGTGTGTCAGCTTTCATTGAATTTTTGGACATAAAGGCTTCCAAATACTACTGAAATACTGGTATTTTGGCAGCAACTCCCAACTTACTCATAGATTCTAAAGGAAAACCTTATCTCATGAAAGGAAAAGCCACAATTCTCATGAATGGCACTTCCATTCTGGAAAAATCTTCCTTGGACCAAACTCCTATAAACTTGGAGAAGCCCAAGGAAATCACAGTATGAAAAGAACTGGATTACTAAAAAAGTGCTAAGTGTGTCCAATGGACTAAGGGCTGATAGAGGTGAGGTCTGTAGGCACGGAAACCCCAAAATGAAGCAAAGTTCACTTACAGAAGAACCTATCGCCAAGTGAGCCATTTCAATGGAAGAATACAGCCACCGCCCATATGAACACATTGCTTGTTGCCAACTGCACTGACCACTGAGCGAGCACAATGTCCCTCATGTAACTCTCCTCACCAGAGAGCATTCCACTCCTGAAGTGACTGAATGATAACTTCCCATAGTCTCCTAGGCTGTTGCTAATGCACTTAGTTGTAGCATTACGAGGTCCAAGGCAAAATGTCTGAGCCTTGTGCTCCAGTGATAACATGAAAGATCTTTTCTTTATTAAAAATTAGTCCTTCCAATGCTGGTTTACATACTTAATAACTTATATCATCAAATATATAAAAGGATCAAACATTTATAGTCCACTTCCCACAGTGAATGAGAGAAAATCTAAGATACTAAATCTAAAAACACAGTAATTTTCAACTAAGAATAGTCTTAGGTCATTTAATTCTCTAACAGAGCTGCCAACTAAGTATAACTTCAATAGCCTATCTTTGAAACACTACACTGAGCCATCTAAATGTTCTCATTCAAATGTCTCTTTTATTATTAATGGACACTGCTTTGTGCTCATATTGTATACAACATTATCCAAAAAACATGTTTCTCATGACTTCAAGGAAATAAACATTTTGTTCTAATTGGTAAGGTTAAAATCTTTGAAGGTCGTTAAAACATGGCTTCAACTTCTACTCAGCCAGATGAAGTGCATTTAATTATTGGGTTTCTCTCTTAACTTGAAGATATATTCTTTTCTACAAATATTAAAGGCTTTCCCCCATCTCTTAAAAAGCATTTTGTCATTTACACAACTCTAAGACTCTACTTCATTGACAGTTGGTTTTGTGTTTTTGGTGTAAACAATAGATAAATGTTAATATTTAGTTCTCATATGTTCCCATTTCACTTATAACAATGGGACTTAGATAAAAAAAAGTTATATTAGTGATTGTAAAACTTCACTGTGTATCCAAATCAGCTTAAGGACATGATAAAAATATTTTCCCTTTTCTCATCCAACATCCCAAAGAATTACAATTGTCAAGTGGTAAGATTCTGAACATTTTTAATTTTATCAAGTTACCAGCTAATTCTGAAGCACATCAATCCACATAACTTCAAGGACTAACCCAGAATATTTTAACAAATCCATAGTTTGTAATGTAGATTTCTTTGAATTTCAATATATTTTATAGCCTTTATGGAGATTACAAATCAACTATATGATTTTGAGTTCTCATATGTTTCATTAAAGATTGTTACATATTTAATATTTAAGAAAAACAAAATCATATCTTAAAAGGTGGAAATAATATAAAAGCCATTTAATTTATTTTCTCAACTAAAAGTTCTTCTCACAAAAGTTCTCTATGTATATTTGATAACCAAATTCCAGATTTTTTATTTCAAACCACTGGATGCCTGAATCTTGGTAATATAAATCTCTTCTCCAAATAACTATCTATCTATTATCCAACATGTTTTAACTATTTTATTTTGTGTGCATTTGTTTTTGTTTTTTTAACAAGTAACTCTGCTGCCTTTAAATCTATATTATCCATTTTATTAATGAAAAGACATTACTGTTCACTCTCTATACCGATTAGTCAGCATCAGGAAAACTGTTTGAGGACACACAGAAAATCCAGACTAAAATTCTGTCCTCAGGGAGATTTTATCACTAGCAGGAGAGGAGAGCAGAGGAAATGAGAGGAGAGGCAGGAGAGGGCAGTTATCTTTATTATAAGGTACACTAAATTGTGAAAAAATATTTAAAAGAAATAGAAATAATTTCAAAATGGGATAGATTAGGAAGAAACCTCAAAGAGGGTTTTATATTTAAGTAACTTTAAAAACACAAAGGAAATATGGTAAAGGCAAGTGTGGAAGGAAAGAAACAACAAAATCACATAATTAGAACAATCCAGAATGGTATGAATTTCTGTAATTGTATACCCTGCTTCGCATAGTCAGCTAACAAATTAAAACCATATCATTGCACAACTCACATTTTGCCATTATCATTACCAGTCTTAGAGCTTAAAGACCATGAGCATAATTTTCTTTTTAATGTCAGTTCAAATTTACTACAACTACTGCTGCCTGCATTAATACAAAGATATCTGAAAATATGGACTTTTTTCCAAATCATCTTCCCTGTTTTCTCCAGACAAGTTTACATTATAATTTCAGTTTTGTTAACTTTCATACTTTATAGTATGGAATTTAATTTTTTTCTTAAAATTATCTCTATCCTGGCTCGTGTGACTCAGTGGATTGAGTGCTAGCCTGCGAACCAAAAGGTTTCCAGTTTGATTCCTTGTCAGGGCACATGCCTGGGTTGCAGGCCAGGTTCTCAGTAGGGGGCGCACAAGAGGCAACCACACATTGATGTCTCTCTTTCTCCCACTTCCCTCTCTCAAAAAATAAAGAAATAAAATCTTTTTAAAAGAATGTTAAAAAAGAAATAAAATTATTTTCCAACAGTTCTCAATATCAGTGAAAAACTTTTAATGAATTTTATGTATCACCTGTTAAAAATAATCCTGCTAATGGTGAAGAAATTAGTTGATTTCTATATATATTTTTCTAGGACAGTTAACTTTTTTTATTTATGGTGCAGAAATTCTGTTGAATATTTTCAAAGATTAATAGCTCAATGTAACAAAGTTTCATAGTTCATAATATAAAAGTTATTTTTCTCTTTATTGTTCTCATTTATTATAAAAACCTTCCAGTTATTTAAACAAGGAGAACAAAATTATTGAAACCATTGTGTTTGTTTAAAGTTTATATAAAGTTGGATGATATTGATGTTAATTATGTGACTCCAAGCTATTTATTTATACATCTTACTTTTCACTATGTTCTATCATGAACTTTTAATTTAATCCTGCATTAATTTTAATTCTTCACAAAGGCTTTGTATTGGAGACTACTATTTATAGCCCCTCATTTTTGCCTGGTAAGAGGAACCTGACACATTTACTGAGATTGGCAGAAATGCTTGGAATTCATGGAAGACAAATCCAGTCTCTAGAAAAGGAATAGGTTGTGCTTTAACATCAGCCAGCAAGAAATAACGTGAAGTTTTCTAGAGAATTTTGGTAATGATTTTTATTTCCTATAGAGCTGCAGAGGAAGAAGCAGTAAGACCTACCTCATAGTATGTTTTTTTTTTTTTTTTTTTTGGTGAAGATTAAATGTAAAACTATAAAAAACAAACAAACAAGCCTGCCACACAGTTAAGTGCTGAAGAGGAGTTAAATGTAAATGCTATGACAACATAAACTGAGGTAATGGAAGATGATGGCCCAGAGGTCTGACAGCTCTTAGCCGTTAGACCTATGAGAGCAAAGTCTGTCCTCCAGATGTTTTATGAATTAAGAAGACTAAGTCTCAATTACTATTGTTTGTTTAGTGTCTCTCACCAGCGGCCAAAAGTATACTTAACACACACACACACCTTTTGGATATACAGCTATCCCTCTCTGTCAACACCTTTCAAATTTTTCCCCTGATATTGGCCCCTAAAAAATGCTAACTCTTGAAAAGATGTTGGACTCCTAGCTTTCTCTCATGTGCCTGGTACTCTAACCATAAAAGAAGCCAAAGAGCAGTTGGAGAATCATAAAAATAGCACCTTAATTCTCAGAAGCCATTCACAGTGTAGAAAATTTGATTAGCATAATTAATAAATTGCAATGAAGCTAAAGGACATTTCTTTGGGGAAGACACAACACAAACACAGCTTCAGCAAAACTTGATTTTTTACAAAAAAAGGTAAGAGTAAAAATATAGAATTTAAAATAAATTTAGATAAAATATAGTATATAAGTATACTATAGTATGTAAGTATATAGTATATAAGTATACAAAGTGCAAATAAATTAATATGTGTGTATATGTGTGTGCATACATACACATTGTGTGTACACACACAAGAAGATACATGCCAATATATTTGCAAACCTAGATAAAATGAATGCACTCTTCCTACAAAAATATAAAGCGCCAAAATTGGCAAAGTAGACATAAACATACCCCTACTTCCACAACTTCACACAAATCACACAAATCTTTATGCCTTTACAAGATTGCTTTACATGAATATTCTAACAAATTATCATGGAACTCTTTATCTTATGCAAGTTTTATTGGAAAAAGAAAACATAAAAGAAATGTGTTACTTTTTTTTTTTACACTTAATTCCAAAGCTAGTGAAAATACTACATTTCTCTTGTTATCAAAAATGCCACAACTCTAAATGACTAAATAATATTATAAATATTATAATATTAATTTTGTCCATCTTTGTCATTTTAAAATGCATGTACATGTTTTGTCCTAGGAATTAAAAAGTAATTTTCATGAGATAAACTTTTGTAAAAGTGCCTTACTGTTAATGAATGAAATAGAAAGTATAAATTAATGTAGAAAAATCGTTTGTAAAGTTCAATATCCCAAAATGTTTAATAATGCTCAGAATTAGTAAGAAGTAGAAATTCTCCTTATCTAATATCGGTCATATACCAACATTACTTAGGAAATAACAAAGATAAATATATGTCATTGTAAGTATCAGGAGAACACTAACATGCTTACTTTTGTTGAATAGGAACAATTTCAGTGGCAGAAGAGAGAAAGAAGAAGTGAGGCATGATTCTGAGGGAAATAAAAATGCATAGAAAAATCAAGAGTATCAACAGAACTGCTAGCAAATAAGAGAGTTCAACAGAGTTGCCAGATACAAACTCAGCTAACAAAAATCAATATCATGATCATATGTTAGCAATAATTACCTAGAAAATATAACAGAAAGCAAAATACTACCCAAATTAGGAATATACATTTTGAGGTATTATTATTTTCTTAAAGTATATAAAGAAACATTAGGAGAAATACTTGGTTAATTGATTGGACTACATGCTATTGTAAGGCTGCCAATTTATCCCAACATATTTTTAAAATCTACTGCAAATTCAGTTACATTTGTAGAATGAATTTAAGGAGCTTATTCTAATCACATGTTAGTCAGTTTCAGAATTTATATAGATTGAAAAATTATACATCTTTTCTCTGTTTAGAAATCACTCAAAAACCATAAGGCTTAAAAAAGTCAAACACATTTTTTCGATGAAACAATAATATTAACAAGGACTGTCATAAACAATAATTTCATTCAGAGTATTTATATAGGGAAGAAGATAGAAATTCAAGATAAACTTCAGGTGCTGAACCCAGCTGCAAAAAATCACAAAATATACTTTCTGAGGAGCAAATATAACTTAAGAGCAAAAAATAAACATCATGTAAGAAAACACAAAATGAGTTGGATATTGGCAAAAACCATTTCGGTGAAGATAAGTTAAAGAAAAAAGCCCTGGCTGGTGTGGCTCAGTTGATTGAGTGCTGGCCTGCTAGCCAAAGGGTCACCAGTTCAATTCTGAGTCAGGGCACATGCCTGGGTTGCAGGCCAGGTCCCTAGTATGGGGAATGTGAGAGGCAACCACACATTGATGTTTCTCTCCCTCTCTTTCTTCCTCCCTTCCTCTCTCTAAAAATAAATAAGTAAAATCTTTTTTAAAAAGAAAAAGAGACAATGCATATAAAATTATACAAATGAGGCATGTTTTTAGGAAGCAGTGTGTGTTTGTGGTTACTGAGAGTATTTATATTTTGAAAGCTAGTCAAAAATTTTGAAATTATCAATCCCTAACAGCAAGAGAAACCTAGTACACAACTGGACCAGGAAAAACAAACTAGTCAAAAAGAAATAAAAAAGTAAAGAACTAGCACAGTACCTCTAAAAATATACTATACGAGAAAAAAGAGAGACTCCCAGCCAAGACAGAAGTGTAGATAGGTAAACTTTGCCTCCTTATGGGAGACCGTTCTGCGTGGTGTGGGCCCAGCTCCCACTCAGACAGTGGAGAGTGACACAAGGCCCACGCCCACGGATGGGTTCTCCCGTGGGGAATCAGGCCTGCCTTGTACCTGGGCTGCTATGAAACTTGCTTTTGCTAACACTCCCTCACCCTGGCAACAAACTTTTACTGCATATCTCTAAAGTAACTTTCTAAAGTCCATGCTAAACCTTCTAAGGAGGAGTGTAACTAGTTCAACCACTTGCCCCTTTACATTTGCAAATATCCTTCTTTCTTGAGGTAATTAGAAACATTCTTTCCTTTGTTATCTGTAAAACAAAGTAATCACCTACAGTGATCCTATGCATAGTCAATGAGGACCTGTGCATAGTAAATGAAAACCACCCTCAATGTAATGTGCCTAGAAGGACAATAAAAATCTGTCAAGGCAAGGGTTGGCACTCTCCTTTTCAGAGAGTAGCCATGCCTTCTCTTTTCCTCCACAAGGCTTGGTAGTCCATGTGAATTTGTCTCACGGCTCAGCCATGACAATGCAGACATAACCATGATGCTGAGGACACTGCAGGCCAGTGCCTGCATCACCTCCTTGCACAACCAAAAGATGACAACAACAAATTTAAAAACAAAAAATTAACCAGAACTGTTAGGGAGTCGAACTGTATGGAAGTCTGACAACAAAGGAGTTAAAGAATAAACATTCATCCAGACCTGTAGCAGAGGCAGAGATGGGCAGCTGGGCAGAGAGGCTCATGGCAAGGAGGCAGCTGACTGACTGGGGCGGTTTAGGAGGTGGCTGGTGGAGCAGCCTGTCCCACATTTGCCTGTGGGTAAACCTGGAGGAACAACGGGGGAGCAAGACAGACCGCACAGCCTAGGGTGCCATTAGCTGTGGTCAATGTTTTAGAAGTATCATCTTCTTTAATAACAACCCAATTATTAAATATTTTATCAAAGAGAAAACAGGAACAGAGATATTAAGTAATTTTTCTGAAGTCACATGGTTAGCAAGGTGTACGATGAAATTTTACCTCAATCATTAGATTTCTGAGCTCCTATTATCTTTTAGTAGTTTTATTGAGGTATATTGAGACACACACGTACAAATCAAGAAGTGCACATGTTTAATACGTACAAGTTGGTGAGTTTGGACATATGCATATACCAATGGTACTATCACTGCAGTCAGGGTAATTCACATATTTATAACCTTCAATGGTTTTTTTGTGTCCCCCTCCCTTTTTGTGATCAGAATGCTTAACATGAAATCCATCCTCTTAAATTTTTAAGTGCACAGTGCCTTGTTAACCGCAGTCACTATATTGTACAGCAGATCTCTAGAACTTACTTTTCTTGCATGACTGAAATTCCATTATTATTAAGCATCTCCCATTTCTTCCAGCCACTGGCAACCACCATTCTGTTCTCTGCTTCTGAGTCTGAGTATTTTAAATACCTCAGAAGTGCAACTGTACACTGCATTTCTTTAGGAGACCGGCTTGTTTTACTTGACATAATGTACTCTAGTTTTATCCATGTTGTCACTAATGGTTGAACATTTTCCTCTCTTTTAAAACTGAGTAATGTTCTTTGACCATACTTGCCTTTTTTGAGAGTGAAAAAGCTAAAGGGGTACACTTTTCCACAAATAAGATTTTCATCATTTCTGTCAGAAGTATAATTAACTGATAACTAGTTTTGTCATGGTAACTACTGCCATGAAACTCTTCCATGGGGAAGCCAGATTTGTACGGAATGGCAATGTACCCAGTGTCAACAATTATGGTTTTTGTTTGTTTGTTTTTTGCTGTCTTGGTCTTTAACTTTCATTCTAATTCTGACTCCTTCCTCTTTCTATGTGTCTAGATCTGTGAGAAGTTCCCTGTGTTTGCTGAAATGTCCTGCTGAGTTTATTCAACCTCTGTGCCTATTTTGAATATTAACAGCTATTTGTAGACTGTGGTCTATTTCAGTTTGGTTGGAGAAGTTACTTTGTCATGTCACATGGGCCTCCGTGGAGATGAACACAGGGTTACAAGTATGTACTCATTTTTATTTTATTTTTTTATTGTTGTTTGATTATACTTGTCCCTATTTCCCCCCATTACTCTCTCTCACCCTACCCGCTCCTCCTCCCACACCCAGTCCTCCCATCCTTGTCTTTATCCAAGGGTCTTTTATACATGTTCTTTGAAAACCCTTCCCCTTCTTTTCCTGTTAAGACTGTACTTTCAGGGATCATTTCTATTGTTTGGTACTCACTTTTTAGTAGCGTAGTTATCTATGACTTGCCCTTTAAAAGCTGTTTTTATTATTAAAATGAGAGGAACTGATTAAAATATGCATCTGTACAAAAGCATAAAGAAGCTCTTTATGCATTAAGATTCCTAATAGATACTTTTATGTGAAACAAGAATGGTGCACAAATTTACCTATAGGATGATACTATATTTGTGTTACTATGTATCCCACAGATAATCTGTATGATTGCTGCCACACTTTTACAACAGTAGTTACCTGTTGGAATGACAACAACATTGAAGAGGGACACAGCTTAGAAAAATAATTTTGCCATATATTCTTTAAAAATATTTTTTGTTTGACTCGTGAACTTTTTTAGACATTTAAAACAAAATTTAAAAATATATATATGTATACAAATATGAACAGTTCCAAGGAAGCTAAGTCAATTCCATAAATAAAGTACCATGGGAAGGGTTTGTTTTTTCTAATATAGATTACTGTAAAATTATAGCAATTAAATAATCATGATACCAAAAAGAAAGCAAGTACAATTTAAAAAATATTGAATCTGAAAACAAATCAAGTTCAGCTGGGCATTTTTTTTTCAAAGTGAGCATACCTTTGTTACTCTTACACTTACCAAGATATAGAATATTTTCAGAATAAAAATAAAAAACTGTTTATTTGTTTTTCAGAGTTTTCAAGTACAGTTGTTTCCATTTTCTCCCCACCGCTTCCCCCTACCCCACCCAGCCTCACCTCCCACACTCTATCCTACCACCTGTGGCTTTGTCCATGGGTCCCTTATACATGTTTCCTCCCCTTATTTTCCCTATTATCCCTCATGCTCCTCCCCTCTGGTTACTCTCCGTTTGTCCTTTAATTCAATGTCTCTGGTTATATTTTGCTTTCTTGCTTGTTTGTTGATTAGGTTCCACTTATAGGTGAGATTATATGGTTATTTTTTTCTCTCACTGCCTGGCTTATATCACTTAGTATAATGCTCTCCAGTTCCATCCATGCTGTCGTGAAGGGTGGGAGCGCCTTCATTCTCTCTGCTGCGTAGAATTCCATTGTGTAAATGTACCATAGTTTCTTGATTCACTCATTTACTAATAGGCACTTAGGTTGCTTCCAGCACTTGGCTACTGTAAATTGTGCTGTTATGAACACTGGGGTGCATAGGTTCTTTTGGATTGGTGCTTCAGCATTCTTAGGGTTTAATCCCAGCAGTGGAATCACTAGATCAAAAGGCAGTTGTATTTTTAGTTTTTTGAGGAAATCCCATGCTGTTTTCCACAGTGGCTGCCCCAGTCTGCATTCCAACCAACAGTGCACTAGGGTTCCCTTTTCTCCACAACCTTGACAGCATTTGTTGGTTGTTGATTTTTTTGTTTCAGTAAGAGAAAATAACCAAATTTATTTATTTATTTTTCCAATTATAATTTACACAAACAAGAGGTATTGACTTGGTTTTGATGGCCATTCTGACCAGTGTGAAGTGGTATCTCATTGTGGTTTTAATTTGCATCTTCTGATGGCTAGGGATGCTGAGCAACTTTTCATATGTCTCTGGGCCCTCTGTATGTCCTCCTTGGAGAAATGTGTGTTCAGGTCCTTTGCCCATTTTTTTTTAATTGGGTTGTTTTTCTTCCTGGAGTGGAGATGTCTTTTATTGGTTTTCTTTTATTTATTTTTATTTTTATTGTTGTTCAATTACAGTTGTCCCAGTTTTTCCCCTGTTGCTCTCCTCTACCCCTCCCATCCCCCGCTTGCTCAGTTTTATTCATTACACAAGAAGGTAACTGCTGCTATTATTGGGAAAGTCAGGTTTTGGAGGGGAAGATGGCGGCGAGATAGGAGGAACAGAGTTTATGTCCTCCTACCCACTGGTTGATTTTCTGAGGAACGGGGTGAAAACCCAGCAGTATTCCAACACATATGATGATTGATGCCCAAGATTACAGGGGAATTTGAACATTCATACTGTAAGCAGAGTGCATTGGAAGGAAAGGGTCCCCATCGGGACAAGCCTGGGGAGCGGGGTGGGGCTTCGGTCCCAGACCCCGCAGCCGCCTGGATCGGACGCAAGATTCTTGGGGAGGGAGCCAGATTAGGATTTGTGAGTAGTCAGATGCTTGTTTTGTCTGGTGGGCGTAAATAGGAAGAATTTTTCGGAGAGGAAAAACAGGAAAAAAAGTGGTGCTACGTGGATATTTGGAGAGGCCCCGCCCCCAACAGTCCCGAGGTCAGGTGCGTGACCCAGGATCGGAGGCCCGGGGAGCTCGGCCTGTATCACGGAGGGAGAGCAAGGTCGGCCCTTGGCCCGAGGAGGCTGGCGCTTCCATCAAGGGGAATTGGAGTCTGTTTGAATCTGTTGTATGCCACGAACGCGAGTGCAGAAGCTGGAGACCTTCTGGGTTCAAAGATGTTACTTTATTGGCCAAGCTTTACCTGCGCAGGGGCGAACTCCCAGACGTGTCAGGTGACACAGTGCCCAGAGGGCTGCAGATGGAGTCGCGCAGAGTGCTTACAGGCTAGGGTTTTTATAGGGAAATTGGCGCACGCGGGCAAGAGCAAGCAAGCAGGTGAACAAAAGCAGAGTTGGCGGTTAGCTATTGGCCACAGAGTTGGCACGCGCGGGAAGGGTAGGGGTATGCAACGGTTAAAAAATTTCAAAACTAAATAGCCTATAATCAGCCCATTACAGGATGTCTGTTCATGAGGAGGACACACATAGCCTATACATAGCAGGATGTCTGTTCAACCTTCGGGGAGGTACGCCCCACTCTCTGGGGCAGATGTTTCCGGGCAGCTGCCCTAATTACAGTTCCTTGTTCTTGCTGGCCCGAGTCTGGTGGCCTGCTGTTGACCCTTGTCAAACTTGCGGGTCCTAACAAATCCGGGTATCCGAGACCTTTCCCAGCCCATACCAGAAGTATTGGAAACAGCTTGCAGTCAGCGAATCTCTGGCCGAGTGCGGCCGGGGACACCGAACAAGGGAAACTGGGGACCGTGCGCACCCGGCGACCCGCGGACCATTCGTACACAGTTCAAAAATACTAGGGACAGTGCACAACTGGGCCTCTTGGTTGCATAATCCAGGGACAAAGAAGTGAGCGAACACAGGTGCACAGCTCCAAAATACCAGAGAGAGTGCGCGACCAGACCTTTCGGCCGGGGCTTGCCGATGCACTGCCCAGGGGCAAAGATAAAAGAGTTCACAGGAGCGCTGAGCTCACGCCTACAGCTGGGGACAAAGCCTTAGCCATCCAGCCCAGGCGCAAGCAGGTGCACGCAGGCGCACGCAGCCCGGCAAGACCAAGCAGCTTTGTGGGAATAGGGCAGAAGCACCCCGTTGAGGGGAGTGGCAGACCGGACCTGCAGACCGCACAAATTCTTGACTCAGAGCAGGGGCCAAACTATCCAGAAAGGGCACGGAGAGAACCTATTAGTTAGACCAGCGGAGAAAAAATAGGCAGTGGGAGATTTGCCACTATCAGGTGCACATCAAGACCGTTTGGGTCCAGAAACACATTCAGGAACTGGGCTGGTGGCTGGACAACAGTGAAGAGTGCACCTCAGGAAAGAAGAAAAGCAAAACTGATATCTTCCCAGACGGACGCAGCCTGGCCAGACAGCTTTAAAATCAGAAACCTGGAGTTTTTTTTTTTTGTTTGTTTGTTTCTTTGTTTGTTTGTTTGTTTTGTTTTGTTCTGTTTTTTTTTGTTATTTCTTGTTTTGTTTTGTTTTTGCTTTTTTTAACCTGTCTTCCTCTTTGTCCTTCACCATTTTTTACTCCTTCTTCCTCCCTTTCCTTTAGTATTCTTAGTCCCCTCTCTTCATACCTCTCTTCTTTTTTTTTTACTTAATTTTGTGTTTTGTTTCATTTTTTCATTTTTTAATTTATAAAAGATAAAAAAAAAATTTATTCTTTTTAATTCGTACCTCTATTCTTTCCTTCTTTATACATTATTTCTCTTTACTCCCTCCCTCTTCTTATAGTATTCTTTCTACCTTCCTTCACTCCTTTTTTTTTTCCTTTTCTCCTTCTTTTCCACTCGCCCCCCTCTTTTCTTTACCTACAGGTGAGACATTAAAACCTGGAGCTGTGAGAGGACCAGAGTCAGCCCCAGACAGGGGTCAGTCCAAAAAATAGAGACAGTGAGACAAAATTAACTTTGCTACTCCAGAGAACTTGACAGATTAATTTAACAAACAAAGGATAGCAAAAAGAGTCTCACAAACAATGGGAAGACAAAGAAACAACCCCCAAATGAAAGGAAAGGAAGAAACCCCAGAAAGAATGATAGATGAAACAGATGCAAGCCAACTATCAGATATCGAGTTCAAAGCATTGATTATCAGGAAGCTCAAGAAGCTCGATGAGCTAGCAGAGAATTTCCAGAAACTACAGGGAAACTATAATGAACTCACTGCAAACTATGTCAGCATGAAAAAGGAAATAGAAACTATCCAAAAGGGCTAAGCAGAAATGAAGAATACAATATCTGAACTAAAGAACACAATAGAAGGAATCAAAAGCAGGCTAGATGAAGCAGAGGATTGGATCAGCGAGCTGGAAGACAAGGTAGAAAAAAAAATCCAAAAAGAGCAGGAACAGGAAAAGAGAATCAGAAAGAATGAAGAGGTATTAAGGGAAATGCAGGACAACATGAAACGTAATAATATTCATATAATAGGGATACCAGAAGGAGAAGAAGGGCAAGGGATAGAAAGCGTGTTTGAAAAAGTAATGATTGAAAACTCCCCAAATCTGATGAGAGAAAAAGGCACACAAATCCAGGAAATACAGAGAGTCCCACTCAAAAGGAACCCAAACAGGCCCACGTCAAGACACATCATAATTAAAATGGCAAAATTTCAAGACAAAGAGAGAATCTTAAAGGCAGCGAGACAGAGACAGGAAGTAACATACAAGGGAGCCCTGATAAGGTTAGCAGCTGACTTCTCAACGGAAACACTCCAAGCCAGAAGAGAATGGTAAGAAATATTCCAAGTAATGAGAACCAGAGGCCTGCAACCAAGACTACTCTACCCAGCAAGGCTCTCAATCAAGATAGATGGCCAAATAAGGAGCTTCCCAGGCAAAAGAAGTCTGAAAGAATACACCTCCACCAAACCAGCTCTGCAAGAGATGCTAAAGGGAATGATTTAAGGAAAGGAAGGGAAAGACAGAGAGAGAGGAACACAGGTACAAAAAATAAAATGGCAATGAATAAGTACCTATCAATAATAGCCTTAAATGTAAATGGATTAAATGCTCCAATTAAAAGACATAGAATAGTGGAATGGATAAGAAAGCACAACCCACACATATGCTGCCTACAAGAGAACCACCTCAGGGCAAAAGACCTTCACAGATTGAAAGTGAAGGGATGGAAACAAGTTTTCCAAGCAAATGGGCAGGAAAAAAGAACCGGGGTAGCTATACTCATATCAGACAAAATAGACTTCCGAAAAAGGTCCATAAAGAGAGACCCAGAAGGACACTTCATAATACTCAAGGGAAGAATCCACCAAGAAGACATAAACATTGTAAATATATATGCACCCAACATAGGAGCACCCAAATACATAAAGAAAATCTTGG